>BBXU01001567.1:0-11309 GCA_001598975.1 Parachlorella kessleri | reverse complement strand
ACCTGCCAAGTAGCCTGCTCGGAACACCTGCCCTGTCCCAATAAGCCTTGCCACGGCCACAGCTATCCTGAAGGGCAGCGGACGCCTGCAGCAGCAGCAACACTCTTGCAGCTGTCAGAAGAGCCTTCAGCACAGCCATGGATTTGGCCTGTCAGGTGGAAGTCCTGCAGGTGGGTGGTACTAGTACGTGGCGTGCAATTGAGCAGGGCACCTGAGGGACGGCATGCCGGTGGTGATATTGCGTCAGGGCAGGCCAGAATGCTGGCATATGCGAAGGGAAGCTGGCGACTGTGCATGTTGCATATCTCCTCTCCCTAGCGCACCCTGCCGTGGGTACGACGCGGCCACTGAGCCACCAGGTGACGCCCGCCGGCAGTGCGCTCCAGGTGAACGGCCGCAAGTCGGTAGCGCAGTGCTTCAGGGCAGTGAGGTCTTCCGGGCTGTAGTCGTAGTGGTAAATCTTCCTCACTTCCCGGTAGTCGGCCAACGTCTGGCTTATAAACCTCACCTGCAGCATAGCGGAGTCTGCTGGTCTCCCAAGCACAAGGGTCCGAATCCCTGTTTGCTGGTAGCCTGCCAAACGCAGGTTGCTGCAGGGCAACGTGCAAACATGTGCTGCGGTTGCGTAAATACCTCGTCAGTTGGAGCAAAGAGACTATCCAGGAATCCCATGTTGCAATCCTGACAGCCACTCTCCGCCGGCTGTTCAGCAGTCTGGATCTCAATTCGACTGCGACATTGGGTGAGGTTCTGTAGGGTGCAAGACTTTCCATTACACAGGGCTCCAGCGCGCAAAGTGAGTCAGGGTTGGTCACACACAGCAAACTCTATTTTGTTTCTCCTGCATGTCGTCCGCCACTGTCGGGACCTTATTGGACTTGTCGCATATATGACATGGAGACCCTCCAATTCCAACCGCTCCAGGTGTGTGAGGCAGCGACGCTAGCTATTCATGACGCTGTCACTCCCTGGACAACTCCGCCATCCGTCAGAATTCCTCTCCTGTAACCCTTAACCTTGCAGAGCATCGTGGAGCAGCAGTTCTGGGGCGAGCTGGGCGACCTCAAGCTACACAAGCTCAAGCTGCAAGAAGGCCCGCTCCCCATCACAGCCCAGTACACTGTGAACAACCGCACTGAGCTCCCAGGCTATCTCAGCGTCGACCCCAAGTCCCTACTCCCAGCAGCAATAGCAGCAGCAGCTGTTCCAGGCAGCGTTGGAGGCGCAGCACGCCCCAGCCAAGGTCCCAGTCGCACAGCTTTGACCACGGTTGAGGTGCAGGGCGACCTCTACTGTTTCAACACAGTTGAGCAGCTGGCAAGGTTCGACAGGAAGGCAGCCGTGCAGCAGGCAAGTTCAGAGCAGTTCGTTTTTGGCAGTGCTTGGGTCTCGCCTGGGCTGAAGGCGTCACTGGCGACCAGTTTAGGGGTGCTGAGCTGGCGCTGCGCTTTCGCTGGTGTGAGATCCCTGCTTTAAATCACCATTGCAGGTTAATGCCAATGGTAGTCCTGCGCCACAAACACAGCGTGGCAGGTGGTGTTTGCCGCAGGTCGCCAGCCGGATCTGGGATGCGATAGAGTCTGGGGAAGCGGAGCGCAGCCCCCAAGATTTGCAGCGCTTGGTGTTGCTGGCCTACTGCGACCTCAAGCATTACAAATACCACTACTGGTGGGGGATTGAGTGGGATGGTGGAGGCTCATAACGCCCAAAGCAGAGCCTTCCTTGCCATCACCCTTGCCGTCATGGATTGAGGGGCAGACTGGACGACCGAGCACCGAAATCCCTCGCCTCAAAACATAGCTTCGGATATTGTTGCCACATGTTTTCCTTAGAGAATGCTTCTCCGAGCTCGCTTATGGCCCGTGCAGGTTTGCATTCCCTGCCCTGAAGCCGCCCTCAGCATTCACAGCGGCTCCTGCGGTCAGCTTGGCTGTGCATTTTGGTTCAACGGCGGATCAGGTGGGCAAAGCTTGACTGCTTATGGTGCTGGGCATGCGTGCAGCGCAGAGGTGTTTGTACCCCTGCCATTGCCCAGCTTCCAGTACCGTTTCACCAAGCTGTGCAAGTGATGGCCTCCTCACCCCACCTCATGAATGTCATGTAGTGCTTAGAGAGGGAAATGGATTTAGCGAACCCAGAAGATGATGTTTTTTATTGTGGTCCAGGTGCTGGCAGCATGCTCAGCATTCACAGCGGACCACCCAGGGCACCCCTGCTGGTTAGTCAGCGTAAGCAGCAGCCTTGCTGACGGCAGCGGCAGCGTGGGCGACCCACCGGTTGCCGCTGTGCCGCTTGCTGTGTGGCAGCAGCTGCAGGCGCAGCAGCGACTGCGGCAGCCGCACGAAGCAGGGGAGCTGCAACAGCAAGGGGAGCGCGCGGATGTGTGCCTGGCAGTTGTGGACTGTGGGAATTTGCCAGAGCACCCTGCGTGGCCCCTACGCAATGTACTGCTCATGGCGGCCGCCAGGTGGGTGGGCCGCCTGTGGGTTTGTGCAAGAGACTTTGCTGAGATGAGATTGCATTGGTGCAACCAAGGCTTTGGGAACTGGCTGTCGGGAATGGGCTTTCCGTGTTCCTCTTGCAAATACGAAAGCATAGCTCCCTGAACAACCTAGCTGGCTAATGAGCGGCCTGCTTCAATATGCATGGAACCAACCTCTGCTTCCAGCCCTTTTGTAACTTGGGGTTGGGTGGTTTTCCCTGCCTCCATTTGCCGCCTGCCTGGCCATCTGTTTAGGTGGAGAGTGGAGAAGCTGACAGTGCTGTGCCTGCGCCAGCGGAAGGGGCTCTTTGACGGGCAAGCCAGCATTGTGTTGCGAGTGGCCCTGCCAGAGCTGCCGGCGGAGTATTCCCCTGAAGCAGGTGGGGAGCCCAGCTAGGAGGGCCGGCTGATTGCCGCTGGCAGGACGCCGCGCTTGCTGGTATGCTGGACGCTGCTAGTTACTCACTGGATTTCACAACACCGGAGGCTGCGTGCTTGGACGGAAAGCCAGACCTCAAACACCTGTGTCGCCTCCGTTCCAGGCTTGGCTGTTCAAAGAGAGCAAAAGCCAATCCAAAGATAGTAAAGGCCAGGTGAGGATGTGGGTGATGGGCGGGGGGTTCCACGATAATGGTAATTACGATACAAGCCAAATGACTCAAGGAAGGGCGTGCATGCCTGCAGTGGGCGGCTGGGAGCTGAACAAGCACAACAAGCAGGGGCCTCGCATGGCCGACCTGGGTGCTTCCTTCGACCCCCAGCGCCTGGCTTCCTCAGGTATAAGAACGTTTGGCCGGCAATTCCTGCACAAGCTGTTGTATTTAGTGCCGGGGAAGTTGGTGATTGTCAAACATTTCAACCCGTACCCAAGGTGACCAGCCGCCGGCATTCTTACTAGCATAGTTGCATTGGAGGCTCGCCAGGTGTGACAGTTGACCTGGAGAAGTTGAGGACCCTGGGAACTACAAATGCTATGTTGGTTTGCGTCCAAGCCGCTCACTCTTGGACAGACTCTGCGTCGGGCGCGTCTAATGCATAGTGCCCGCCCTGCTGTTGCTGTTTATCGATCTCACCAGCTGCAGCAGCAAAGGTTCGCTGCTGCGCCTTATGCTGATGCCGGCGCTGCCGTTGCTCAATCATGATGGCACCTGCCACTGCAAACACCTGCTGCTGATTCTTCCTTGCGTGTCTCTTGTTATCCACAGCCGTGGACCTAAACTTGAGCCTCATGCGGTGGCGAGCGGCGCCGGCGCTGGACGTGGGGCGCATTGGCGCCACGAAATGCCTGCTGCTCGGCGCTGGCACGCTGGGCTGCTCGGTGGCGCGCACTCTGCTGGGCTGGGGGGTGCGGCACGTGACCTTCGTGGACAACTCGCGTGTGGCCTACAGTAACCCGGTAAGGGGGTTCGATCCTTGAATCACTTGGCGGGTGTCGCGGCATGCTTGGACTGTCTGTGCATTAAGAAAGGCATCTGGCAAAATCTGCTGAGTGTGCTGCTGGGTTGTCGTCGCAGCCGTGCTCCCTTGGAGCACCAGGCTGGCACTACCTGCTGCCCTTGTTAACCCTCTCCTCCGTGTCCAGCATCCACAGCGCTTTAAGCTGGCACGCACGGTACTCACCAGAACACATGCAGGCACCCGACAGCAAGCATGCCAGGGTGTATCGCACCAACGCTGCTGCAGGTGCGGCAGTCCCTGTATAACTTTGAGGACTGCCTTGGCGGCGGCAAGCCCAAGGCTCAGGCAGCCGCGGACGCGCTTCGCTGCATCTTCCCAGGCGTGACGGCGGATGGGATTGCCCTGTCCATTCCCATGCCCGGCCACCCCATCGCGGAAGCAGAGCTTGACAAGGTCGGTCAGAGCCCGTGTTCTGTTGATATTATGCCAGACCCACTTAAGGTTGGATGACATCCCCATGGAGCGTTGAGCTCCCTGCAACTGGAAAAGGATGGGATCAGCAGAACCCTACTGGCATGCTGGCCCAATAGCTCGCCCTAACCCTCAAGGATACCATATCACATCGGGCTGATATGCCGCCTTGGCTAATCTTCTGAAGACTCGCCTGCAGGTCAAGGCGGACATTGCCAGGCTGGAGGCCCTGGTGACTCACCATGACGTCATCTTCCTCCTCACCGACACCCGCGAGAGCCGCTGGCTGCCCACCCTGCTGGCAGCTGCAGCAGGCAAGCTGGCCATCAACTCAGCCCTGGGGTTTGACGGTTTCATGGTCATGCGGCATGGGGCCCCGCCCCTGACGCCGGCGCCCCTGGCGGCTAGCCCTGCTGTGCCTGCTGTGGCTGGTGCTGAGGAAGGCACCCGGCAGGCTTCTGGGCTGAGAGGCCAACCACTGGAGCAGGAACAGCAGCAGCAGCAGCAGCAGACGGAGGAAGGGGAGGAGGAAGTTGACGTCATGGTGAGCGGGCAGGGTTACGGTGGAGCTGTGGAAGGACCACAGCATGGGCAGCAGGAGGCGGCAGTGCGTGGAGCAGGCCAGGGCCCCCGGCTTGGCTGCTACTTCTGCAACGATGTAGTCGCCCCAGTCAACTCCACAGGTGACAGGCCCTGCTGTTCAGAGCTGTCAGCTGCTTGCCCCCTGGTGCGGCCCGGTTGGGGGCCTGGCAGCTAGCTGACTCCACCCTTAACCCGTTTGCTTAGCAGCATTACCTGCGCTTTAGGGTGCCTGCCAGGTCTTAATGGATGGGTCTATTGCCCCCCCATGTATGGGGTGAGGAGAAACGTAGGAGCATGCAGAGGTCTGGCAGTGGTGGGCGTAGCACAGCCCTGCTGTGTTACAGAGCTTACCATACCAAAGCAGTCTGTGAACCGTCTGGCTGGACTGGTGCCCGTGTGGCTGACACCGTGTGGTCCCTCACCCTATCCCACCTGTGCATTGGGACTTCCGACCTAGCCCTCGCCCCAAGTTCCTTGTGCTGATTCCTGCCAGCCCCAAACTTGTCACCTGCAGTGGACCGCACCCTTGACCAGCAATGCACCGTCGCACGCCCCGGCCTCAGCAGCATCGCTGGCGCGCTGGCGGTGGAGCTCATGGCAGCAACGCTGGCCCACCCTATGGGCCTATATGCCCCGGCCGCTGGCACCCCCGCTTCGTCCCAGGTGGCAGAGCAGCACGAGCTGCCCTTGGGGGAGGTGCCTCACATGATCAGGGGCCAGCTGGGCGGGTTCTCACAGGTACGCTGGTGGCTGCTTGGGCGGTGGTAGGACGGGTGGTGTGCGCCGTGGGAGCATTGTCCGCATGTTGTCTGATGCACTGTCTGGCCCGAGGTGGCTCTAAAGTTGCTTGCACTGCTTTACACTGCCTTGCAGCTGACCTGGTGATACTCCAGCTGATTGCTCACGTACATTGTCCGCTGCTGCCGACCTGGCGTGGCGTGGCATACCCCCACCTGCAGATGTGCCTTTCGGGGCAGGCCTTCCGGCAGTGTACCGCCTGCTCGGAGGCGGTAGTGGCGCGGTACAGGGAGGAGGGCCACGCTTTCCTCCTGCAGGGTCTGGCCGACCCTGGCTTCCTAGAGGACTTGACCGGCCTGACCGAGCTGCACAGGGCTAGTGAAGCGGTGAGTCGCGGCCGGTCGACGCCACGTCATGGGCAGGCCTGCTTCAAGCCTGCATCGATTTTCTTTCAGGACTGGATGTGGGCTTCTCTGGGTGCAGCACTGCCTGTGACCTGGGGGCAGGCCCAAGGTTTGTGGCCAGGGATGGGAGCGGCGCGCCCATTCCGCTGCACCTCCTCAGCTCGTTGGGCAGCCAAATCCGCTTCGCAGCTGTTGGCAGTGTCAGCAAACAGGTGGGAGCAAGTGCCGCAGGTGGTGGAAGGCTGGGACTCCGAGGGCGAGGCGGCAGGTGGTGCGGGGCAGGAGGAGGGTGCACTATCTGGCAATGAGGGGGACGGGGACGGTTGGGAGGAGCTGTAAGATTTACCTCGACCATTCTTCCGCCCATTGTTTCTCCATACTAGTGGACAATGCAGCGCGTGTGAAGCTGGTTTGCCGCGCTTGCATTTGGCAGGCAGCTTCACAAAGACAATTTGAGTCGTACATGGTCTCCAGACAACTGATGATTTGCGACCGGGTAGGGCATGGAGGGCCTGGTTTTGCTGTGCTTGTGTGCACTTCTTGTTGGTCATGGGAGCCCTCAGCTGATGGGAGTCATGTCTGGCCAGTATTTGTGGCATGGGTGGCTCCTCTGGGTTTTAAGGGCTGCGTGTGTGTGACGCTTAACTTTTTTCTTTTTATATGACATGTGCTTTCGGGTACTTTTGTTGAATCTCGGTGGCACGCTCTGACCTTAGGTCAATGTGCAAGGTGTTGCACCTGGTCATGGGCTGGCTTGAGAGAGGCTCACCGCGCTTACTTGATAGTGGGACTTCTCAGAAGGCCCCCTTCCCTGGTAATGGTGCATGGCAGGGCACTGTCTCAATATCAGTGATTGCAGACCCTTTGCTGGAATGAGCCGTCTATTTAGACCCATTGTCAGGACGTTTTTCTATCTGGTTGGCACATTCTGCAGCTCTTATAAGAACACATAAACCTTGTTATTCCATTACCTGGCAAGGGCTGGGGCATCACGGCGGCCAGCTCTCCCGCCCTCCCACACGTCAGACAGATGTTGGCAGGCTTTCTCGACACTCCCTCGGCACCACTAGCAACCCGTTATCCGTCAAATATATATCCTACCCAAGCATTAGGGGAGAGCCACAACCACCGACACCAGCCTAGGCTGCCAGCAGTGATACTAGCCAGGTATGGCCCCGGGCCTGCCTGCTGTCCCGCAGTGGCAAGGCCTTCAAGGGCAGGGCCTACAAGTCGTGGCTCTGCTGGCAACGAAGTCAGTCACATGCGCCTCTCCCTGCAGTGCCTCCGGTTACCCATCTGCACGGGCCACTATGGCCGAGATGGCAAAAGCTGCCGCCGATGTTTTTGTCACCAAGGACCTGAAAGACAGTAAGGTGGGCCCACTTTACTGTGCCCTGGGGCCAGCCTACTGCCCTGACTGCCTTGTAGGCCTTCAGCTGTGTGCATGGGCACTGCTCTTGAAGTGAGTTCCTTCCGCTTTGCATGCTTTGCCACCGCGCGTGTCTCCATGCTGGCGACGCCGCAGCTGGTGGGCTCTGTGACACCCCCGCCCCCTGCAGGCCGAGACAGCCTCGCATGTGCATGTTGCTGAGCACAAGGCGCGTGCGCACCCCCGCCCTGGCGAAACCGATGCTGAGATTCTGAGGGAGGAAGGTGGGTTGCTTGATTGAGGATCCCTTTGCCATGCGAGAGGCGGCTCTAGCCGCCTTGCAGCACGCCCCTGCCCAGGCGTGCGGAGATGTGCGCATGACACTCCGACCTGGAAGATAGCTACCCTGGATCCATCAGGTAGTGTGCCAGGGTTCAGTGTGAAGCAGGGAGCGTGTGGGGTGGGTATATAAGCAGCACGGATGCAGCAAGGATGATGTGATATGGGTCCTCTACAGCCTGCAGGATCCTGAACAGCATAAAGCAGGTGGGCGCTGCTTGTCTGCTGGCAGGCGCGGACTTGCCCCACACCACACATGCCGGGCATGTGACCATCCCAGGCGCAGCAAAGGACTGAAGGGCGCTTCTGCGTCCCACCCTGCAAAGCATGCTTGCTGCCTTCGCAACCAGGCTGATCAAGGTCGAGTTGAATGGATTAGCATCAACAGCTCCGAGATTACGGGGTGGGTGATGCGCATGGAGAAGTGCGCTGCTTGCGGCGTATGCGGCTTTCTTGTGTATGCTGGCCGAATGCCCTACGCTCCTTGCTTCCATGTCTGCGCTCGTTGTAGAATTGCCTTTGGGTTTGTGTCCAGTGTCGGCTGTGGAGTGCATGGGGGCGCTCCACATGCTAAGCCTCCGCCACATGCTGCTTTTGCTAACAAGTAGTACATGCGGCTTCCAAGGTCCGCAGGCCAGCACGGTATATATATCAACAAATGACCTGGAGCTATGGCACAGCACCGTCGTGAACCACTAGCAATTTTCGCAGCACATGAATACCATGTGCACCTACAAACAAGCACAGGGCTTCCAAGTCTCGTGGCGATCATGAACAAAACTGAACAATGTTGCAACAAATGCCCATGTCCACAGCCAACACAAAGAGGATACACTGCACAGTTACATTATCTGCTGTGGTGCCCGCAGTTGAGCCCTTAGTACATGGTCTTTTCAAATGGCACAACAAGCTCGGTGGACTTCCAGGGAAAACTACGAACATGCAGCAAGCAAGAGGCCTAGGCCCGAGTGGTAGTAAATGACAAAACCGGTGAGGGGAAACCCCCGACATCGGCCAACACACGCAAATCAAAGCACTCAGACCACATCAGATCTAGCTCCCAGCGCTCCAGGACTCTCACTCTCAACACAACAGCAAAGAAGCGGCATCAGCTAGCAAGGAATCGAAGCAATCAGACTTGAATGGAGCAGTCACATGCCGCTAGAAGCTGCCCTGGATGCACCACGGAGTGCAGCATTTAGTGCAGCAGCCATGTTCAAGCTTGACCAAAATACCCCGCAAACATGACGTACCAATGTATTGTACCAGATTAGCCTCTCCTAGTTTGGGTTTATCCAAGACTTGACCACAAGGCAGGCTGCGCCCTGCTGCCAAAGCACCACATACACAAGCAGCTGACAGCAGGCGGCGTCATGCACAACCACGGCCATGTGACAGCTCCTAGCCTTGGCAGGGACTGCATTGCGCCACAACCAAGCTACAAAGCGAGTGGTGGGGACGAATGGCCGAGGGCCGTGCCAGGAAAAACCACCACTCGTGCACACAAAAAATGTTTTCCGCAACTGGTCCACTTGTTCCTGTAAGACCCTTCCTGGCCAGGGCTTGCCATGTGCCACACCAACCGCTTCCTCACACTGCACAGCTTACACGGGAACAGCACGATCTGCCACCAAGGGCCGCTTGCACCAAGACAAAAGCATGAAGCCAAAGGATCCCAGCAGCTGACTGTCATGCTGGTGACCTTGGCTACCAGACCGCTTAGCCAACTTGCAAGCACCACGCCTGCCTGCCCTGGCCCTCAAGGCACCCAAGTTGCATTTCACAGCCCTCTTGCAACCTACACGCCAACAACAAAAGGCTGCCACCCCTGCTGCCGCCTTCCATGCCTTCTTTGTGTGTTTCCCCTGCTGCCATTCCACCAACAGCGCCACACAGTACCGCTTACCCAGGTAGAAAGCCGCTTCATCGGCACCTCCTGTGGCTCTTGCTGCCTGCCACACAGTCCTACACCCAAGCCAGAGCCTCGCCTGACCACACACACAGTAAACCCGACAATGCTTGCTTGGGGTTCCTCGCCGGGCATATGGTCATCCTTCTTGGAGCTCCACCCCTCACCACGCTCGCTTTGCCAACTCAGATGCCCCGGGCCACCACCCGCCTCCCCTCCGGCTCACACACCGCAGTGGCCTGGCCCAAGTGACACCGGACTGTGGGTGCCCCTTAGGGCGAGGGCGAAATCTCCCTGCAATTGCCGCGGGCCTGGCCCTGGGGGGTCCTGACTTCTCCCAGGCTGTCCTGCTGCGGCTGCTGCGCCTGCTGCGGCGCCCGCAGCGGCCCCACTTTCGGCTCGGGCTGGTCACCTGCGTGGTGGAGACACAATAGCATGGAGATCATAGTGATTTCTGAGGTGGGTGTAGGAAATGTGCGCATGGGAGGTGGCGGCATTTCTTGAAGCGGCGAAGGGATATATATAGAGGGCACGGTCGCAGGCAGGTTGGGGTTGTGGGGTAGGGGAGTTCACCCAGCATGCTGCGGACCTACCAGTGCAACTCCAGGGCATTGTATGGTGCCCGGCTGTGGGGTCTGCCTTTGCACATACACAAAGCACATGGCACTCAGGCGGGGGGCAGCACAGCAAACTGCACATCATGGCTCAACATCCCAGTGTGGCGCGGAAGCACGCCGGCGCATTCCCAACAAGGCAACCAAGCGATGATGCCAGCCATTCCAGCCAGATTGCTTGGCAAGCCAAGCAGCGCGCTTGCCTGGCCGTGACCTGTAACTCGTTCAGCACCGCCAGGGCAGCCACACAGCAGGTCCAGCGTCCGCTCAGCAGGCGGCCACACACCTTGCTCTGCACTGGCGCGGGGGTCCTCCTCGGCCAGGTGCTGCACCCCAATGTCGGCCTGGGACTTGAAGTTGCCGTGGCGCCAGGCCAGCTCATCGCCCTCGTCCGGCCGCTCGTTCAGCACATGGGAGTCCAGCCGGTCACACCTAGATAAACAAAAGAATTAAACAAATAATAAAGAAATGAAAGAATAAACAACTGAACTGAGCGCTCGGGCTGTCACGGCCCCATAACAATGCAAGGCAAATAGATATCGGTAGTTTGGCTTGCAAACAAAGGTGTGATTTTGACCTCTACACCGCAACGCACTTACATGGGAGATGCAGCCAGCGTGACAGAGCAGGGACCAGGAGCACCCACCGACGCTGCATGGCTTCACACCCTCCAAGCCCCCCTTCCATGCTATTCCAGCCACCCACCCTGCAGTCGCCCTCGCCACCATGCAGCTGGATAGCCACCCTTACTAGAGATTATCCTCACCAGCGCTCCTTGCACCGCAAGTCCACCGCATTTCCCTCCGCCAGTTCGTGGTAGCGGATGATGAAGGCGGTGGAGGAGTCCAGGCTGGACGCCAGGCGGGGGGTGGCGGCGTCGCGGGGGGTGCGGGGGGTGTAGCTGGTGCACTCGCCCGCCGCGCGGGGGGAGCGGGGGCTGCCCGGGGAGCCCACGGACGTGCGGATCAGGCTGGGCTTGCCTGCACCCAGAAAGGGAGGGGGG
>BBXU01001566.1:0-59739 GCA_001598975.1 Parachlorella kessleri | reverse complement strand
CTCTCTGAGAGGGGGGCACCCAGCTCCCACGATCATACTTGCCGTATCATGCTATGCTATGCTATGCTTGCCTGCAGAGCGGGGGTACGAGGTGCACATCCTAGTGGACGGGGTCTCCTCGCAGCGCCTAGGGGACCGCTCCGTGGCCCTCCAGCGCCTGGCACAGTCTGGCGCCTTCCTGGCCACCTCGGGTAAGCCGGCACCCCCGCCAGCTGAAGTTTTACTGTAGAACCCCTTGTTCGTGTATGCAGCTCCTTCAGGATCTTCTGTGCCGCTGTGCTGGCTTGCATGCGAGGGCTCTGTTTGGCTGTGGGACTCGACTAGACTCGACTCGAGTCGACTAGACTAGGTCCTGCTGCCTGTCACCCTCGCTTACCCACTGGGCCAGGGGTGCCTGCTGCCTTACAGAGATGGTGATGTTTCAGATCATGGTCAGCACCGCGCACCCCGCCTTTAAGACCATCAGCGGCCTGTGCAAGGAGTCGCGGCCAGAGCCACTGCCGCCTTCATAGGGGGGCAGCTGTGTGAGAGCTTGACGGGAGGGTGGTTGTTGCAGAGCGCGCCCTTCCCGGTCATTGGAAGCTGAGTCATACTAGTCGTGACTGGTGTCCCGTGGGGCTCAGGTTTCCCTGGGACACCTGCGGAGGTCAGGGTTGTGACTCGAGGCCGCCATGGTAGGCCCTGCGAAGCCGTAGCTGGCTGGCTTGCTTTTGCTGGGGTCCTTGCTGCCTTTTTTCCATAGTGGGCGCAAATTGGTGGGGGCGAGTATGTTATTCCTTTCGCAGGGCATAGTGCTGTACCTTTCTAGTAACCCCGCTTGCACACTATGGCTGACTCTTTCTTTGCTGCTGGTGTATGTGTTGCTGTTGTTGTCGTCACCACGATTTTGCTTTAATGCAGCGAAGTTGTTGCCTCAGAGGACTCTTGCGCCCATGCAGGTACACGGCATCTGGGCTATGTACTCATTAGCTGCATAACTGCGTACTGAGGGTATCGAGTTGCACTCCAAATGCACCTTTGTGTCCTAGTCAGCCTTGCATACCATCAGAACCAGTTTCCAATAGCACAGGCCCCAACTGTCGGTGTGCCTGCTACATTGGCCAGGGTTTGTACTTCCGAAGCCCACCGAGGATTCGGCACTGCCAAGTGACAGCTATACATCCTCCTTCAGCACCACCTGCCGTCATCAACAAAAGAGGCTCCACAACACAGTTCGCCTCCAACTCTATTCGCACGACCAGCCACCCTGACTACAAGAGGCTCACTCCGCCCAGTCACTCACATGATACCATGTCCAGTCAGGGCTGAGAAGTAGCAGGGGGGAAAGGCAACGAGCCACACGCCGCCACAACGCAAATCTGACACAAACTGCAACCATGGCAGCAGTGGCACAGGGCACTAGCTAGGCTAGACTATGGAAAGGGGCCCACCACACAGACATGCGAAACTCAAAGCAGGCTCAAGTTTGTCTTGCCCCCGCAAGCGGTTGAAACATCTCAGCAGTGGGCAGGAAAGCCGGTCGGAGGTTAGAGTGAGTGCCACCCAAGCGTTATCTCAACCCCGATCAGTCTCAGTTCCCCAAGCTTGGCCAACATATGACAAGGAAGCAGGCGGCACTCAATTAGAAGGGTCAAGGCAGAAGTTACAAGCAAGACTGGTGTCACGGCAGGCCGCAGGTTTAGTACGCCCTCAGCCCCGCAGCGACTGTCAGGACGACATTACAGAGCAATATCAATAAATACACACGGCAGCACCCAATCAACGCCAGTTGCGGCATCACCTCCTTGCACTCAAGCCTAAGCAACTCAGGTCAGCCAGCCAGCTACACCAGTGCAAACTCCACCGCCTTCCCCCATCACCAACTGGGTGTGAACCTTTTGGCTCTTAGATGTTTGCTGGGCTGACTCATGTCATTGCGCCAAGGACCGCTGCGGGCCCCAGCACTACAAGCGGCCGTTGGCGAAGTGGTGAAGCAGTGCTGCAGCCTCCTCCGCGTCAGCGTCCCCCTCACCCCGCTCCCCCTGGCCCTCCACCTTTTCACACTCCCCAGCAGATGCCTTCTTGGCAGGGGCAGGCGTTGCTCCCTCCTCGGTCCGAGCAGAGCCCTGCAGAGGAAGCCAAAAGAGTAAATGAAGAAGGAAAGAAAGAATGATAGCGCAAAGCATCGCTAGTAGCAGACACAAAGAGAAACCATGCCACTTGTACACCATCATTGGCAAACTGCATATATGTAGCGCCTTCCGTGCGGTCTCCAAATGCAATCATCAAAAAAGCAAGGATCAGCACAAAGAAGCAACTGCAAGGTCGTGCCAACAAAAGCCCTACGACTGCAGCACATAACACCGCCTTGCCTTGCATTGGCATAGAAGGCTGCAGCCCGCACCCCTGGCCCTGCCCCTGCCCTCACCTGCACCGCCTCAGACACTCCCTCTGCCTCTGAACCTGCATCCCCGTCTTGTGAGAGCCCCTCCCCAGACATCTCGGACTGCTCCTGCTGCCGCTGCGCGGCCGCCTGCTGCTGTGCGGCGCGCTTTTGCCGTACCGTCTGTGGCCCTCGTGGCGGCCGCGGCGGCCCCGCAAACGAAGAAGCCGGCGCAGCCGCCTTGCGCTTTCGCGCTGATGCTGCAGGCGGGGCAGCGGCGGCTGCCGCCGCGGCGGCTGCCGCGCGCCGCGCCGCAGGCGTCTTCTTGCCAAAGTTGCGCAGGGCGGCCAGCACGTCACTCTGCACAGCACATGCATAAACTGTGCTACATGCTACTGTGTTTGTGGTTTGTTTGTGCTGGAGGTTGGGCAAGGCTCAAGCCGCGCCAAGCCAGCTTTCGCCTGGTGCGCTCCTCAGCAACAAGAACACTGCCCTCATGCACTCCGAGGGACCAGACACAGCAACACAAACTGGACGTGGGAAATGAACGGGCCGGTTCCCCTAGCTAGGTGGGTGGCTTGCCTGCGATAGGGCCCCCAGGAAAGGCAGCAGCTCGGCATAGAGCACCGGCGGGAAGTTGAGAGCGCTGTGGGAGCCGGGGTAGATCACGCCGCCATGGTTGCAAAGCGCCATGATATCATGGGCGCGGGCTGCCTGCACCCCCTGGTCGAAGGAGCCGAGGTACACCTGCTGCTTGTGGGCCCAGATGTGCGCCTCAAAGCGCTTGGTTCGCCTGCGGCAGTCGAGGTTGGAAGGAGGACACTGATGTCAGCCCGTGTGCTAGCCAGGACTGCCGCTCACTGTCAGTTGCATAACCTCGGTTTGAACAGGTCTGGCCATTCCTTCCTCTTCCGCTGCAAGCACAGAAAGGATACTCCCCAAGCTAGTCTCCCGGCCCCCAACCCTGCCATCCCCACACACTCGCCAACTAACAGCCGAACTCCGTGACAGCCTTTCCCAGCGTCTCACTTGTGCTTGGTGACGCCCTTAAAGCCAGTAGAGGATTGTGTCCACTGTGTGCCACTCAAGGCACTCGGAGGCGCAGCAGCGGGAAGGGCAGTGGCCCCAGGCATCCCTGGCACTGCAACGGGGGCGGTTGTGGCACCGTTCCCATCCAGGGGCTGCTCAGCTGCTGTGGGTGCTGCTGCGGGTTCCCCAAAGGGGGCTGTCATGACCGAGCGCAGGGCTGCATCAAAGCGTGCCAGCACGTCGGGGCTAACCTCTGGCGGTGCCGCCACCTCCACAGCCCCCTGCCCCGGCAGCATCATTGCTCCTCCTGCACCAGATGCCTGGTGCTGCGCTGCGGCTGCCATAAGACTGGGGTGCGCCATCATGCACTGCTGCATCATAGAGCCTCCAGGCACCACGCCGCCGCCCGGCATCATGGCCAGAGGTGCCTGGAAGGTGACGACCGCCATGGGTGCCAGGGTGACATGCATCGGCGTTTGGAACCCTGGCAGGCCTGACAAGCGCTGCGGCGTGAACGGTGCAGACATGCCCGCGCCCGGCATCATGCCCATCATCATGCCGCCACCGGGCATGGGGTAGGCGCAGTAGAAGGACTGTGGGCCGTCCACGGCTTGCGGCATTGCTTGGGATGAATCAGGAACGTTGGAGGAGGACCCATCCTGAGCTGCACCACTCTGACCGTGTGCTTGATCCGTGGGCTTGAGAAGAATCGGCGGTGCTGGCTCTGGCTTTGGTGGAGTCGGGGGCAGCGCTTCCACTGCAGCAACAAGCCAGCAGGCACCTCTACGACCCCTTCAATACTGCCCATAGGCAACCAAGAACTGGCAGGCCAATGGTCAAGGCAGGCCAATACTCAAGGCATGGCTTCCAGGGGCCATGCAAAGGAGCAGAGGAGCATCACAGTCCACCGCGCCCCTATCCGCTCCCGTTACTCTGTCCTAGAACGTCATTAGAAACGCCACATGGCAGATCTAGGAGTCCAAGGCTGGCATGGGACAGCGGGGCATGAGCTTCGACACAGAGCCGGTCTACCTACCTCTGTGCTCCTCGCCGAAAGCCTCTTTGCTGGGACTGGGCGCCGAACCTAGGGCGGCTGACACTAAAACCCCCGAAGCGCTGGTGAGACCAACACCGCTGGAGGACCCTGCTGGCGAGCCCTGAGCCACCTTGTATCCAGCTTCAACCGTCGGGACGGCCAAAGCCTCCATGAAGGGGCCTGGGGTTGGGGGCAACCGCTGGAGGCCTAGAGGAACGCGGGCCTGATGGAAGAGAGCAAACGGCAGGGCATGCAGGCTTTTCTTGCCTTCCTGAGCAGTTCAAGGGCCTCTGAAGAGCTAACGCTGATTGCAAGACGGTCCAATGCTGTCCAAGACGCCTGCCCTGCTGCCCATGGGTGTTGAGGGCCAGCTGTACAGCTGTGGTACAATTGTGGGCGCGCTGATCCTTTGCAGATTTGCCTGCCAATGTTTGCACCTTAACCTAGGCGCCAAGGAAGGAATGCAGTATGACAGGAGCAAGGATCGGCACACAAGCAGTATGGGTTTTGTAGGAGCACGCCCCTCTTAGACATGCGTCCATCGGACCCCTTGCCAGCACGGTCTGTGCGGACATTGTTAGGGATAGCTAGAACTGCTGGATTTTTTCCACCTTTGCTGCCCCTGGACACGGGCGTGCACGCTGTAGGTGTAATTGCCAGGGTCCAGTGTCAAGCTGGGTAACCCTGGCCAGTGATCAAGAGTTCGATACCAATGATAGCGGCTAGTCTCGGTACTGTTCGAAGTCTACAGTCACGGTATTGCTCTAACGATTACTGGCTGCATTGGAGTGGCCCCTAGTGGGATTGTCCTTTGCTCCCTTCTCTACAAGGTCGCTGTGCCTTAAGGTGGGTTTAACCTCATGCCAGGGTATAATATAGCTTGCTTGTTGGTGGGTGCCAGCCAAGCGCACGCCAGACAGGGGGGACCCCAGACCTGAGATGCTCGGTATTCAGCAAATGCAGAGCCAGTGGTGCCGCTGGCCATGCATCCCACAACTTCTGTGTTGGTGGCGGGTCTCCTCTGGGGAGCAAGGAGGGCAGTTGGGTAGGGGATCACTCCATCACCTGCAGCCTCTGAGGTTCAGGGCTGATTTTGTGTTTTCTCAGCTGGCGCCCTCAAAGAGCACTGCCCTGACCGCGCACGAATGCCACCGAGGCCTTGGAAAGGAAGTTGCCCTTTAACACCCGGCTTGAAGGCGCGGCTTCTGTATAAGAGCTACAAAGAAAGAGAACTTGGGACCCTTTGCACTAAGGCAAGTGGGTCAACCAAGCCTGGTGTGCTTGGTTGGCAGCTGTGTCCCAAGGAAGACTGCTGCCTGCGGCACTAACCTAGCACAGAGTGTATACATGACTTGCTTCTCTTCTGGGGGTCGCAGCGTGTCAACAAGTGCCATGCAAGGCTGAGCTAGTGGTCGTACGTGTTTGAGGTTCCCCTCAGGTCTCAGATGCTCGCCAGGCCCAGTTAAATGCTGCGGGTCATATGGATAAGACTATATTCCTGCGCAAGTCGAACTGATCCTGATCAGTTCGCTTCCTCAAGGCGTTCCATGCATAGAGAACGAGGTGACAGAAGGGATGTGGGAATCCCTGTGTCACACAGAGGGGGAAGTGGCGAGCGTGGGCGAGCAAGAAAAGAACAAGTAAAGGTTTTTGGATTCCCTGCCACGTCCCAGGCATGCCTTCGCGCGTTCCATATGTGTCTTTGGGACAGAAAAAACGCCTCGCTCTTAAGGCTAGTGAACAACACTCTCATTGGTTTTCACCTATATTGGAGGCTAGTTCGACTGGTGCTCTTTTGATAGTACGCGCTATTATTCAGGCGCAGAGTCAAGACGTGCTTGTTTTGTGCTGTTTAGTTGATCAGTTCGCCGTAACCAGCATGTACGTATAGACAGCGCTTACCGACCCTCGGCTACCAAACCGGCTTCAGGCCGGCCGAGGCAACAGCCGCGCTTTGAACAGCGCTGTGCTGCGTTTACTGTACTTGTTTGCCTGCTTTATGCAACATGCTCGGGCAGAGCAAGTCGGTTTCCGTGGCAACAGCCCTCCTGCTCTGCTACAGCGTGGGCCAAATAGCCTCCACTGGATGGTGGCTGTTCCAGCTCTCTGGGAAGGCATCATGCCCCTTGGACAACGAGGTGGGTCCTACTAACCCGATAGTCAACTGCCTTTGGTAGCTGGGGGCAATCCTAGGTGCCTCTGCGACGGCGGTTGCTCACCCTCGCTGGTCCTGCACAAACTACAGGGTGCTTGGAGCATTGGCATTTACAAAGGCACCAGCCCCTTTAGCCTTCAGCCGCTAGAGAACCATGAACCTCAGGAGCGGACCCCAGTGGCATGGCCAGTGGCCAACCCAGTGCTGACGTGCGCTTCAGTTGGGGATGTGCCTAGCAGCTTTGGTAAGTGGCAGCGCGCGTCAGCCACGGGTCCTTCTGTGTGCCTCCTCAAAGCCTGCCTCGTTGCATGGGATGAACTGACAGTCTCCTTGGTCAGTGGCACTTCACTTGCATTGTGAAACAGCAAGTGCGACTTGAGGACACCGCCTCCTCCGTCTCGGCAGCACCTCAGCGCGGAGGTTAGGCCCCCATTGCGGCCTTGACAGCAGCCCTAAGGCAGCCCTGCCATCTGTTGTGGCTGCAGTGGCGGATCCCTTCCTCTGGCAGCACCACAGCGGGCTGTACTTGTTCTACGAGGTCAAGAACCTGGCCAAGGGGCGCGGCGAGATTGGCGTGGCACAGAGCACAGACGGCGGTGCGACTTTCAAGCACCTGGGGGTTGTTTTGGATGAGCCGTGGCACCTGTCCTACCCATTCATCTTTGGCTACAAGGGCCAGGTGGGTGCTTGTTGGGTCACGGACAGGGAAGTTTGGCTGCATCTGTCACTTGAGTTAGTCGTCAGCAAGTGTCAAAGCCTGGGAGGTAAATGAATCATTGTGTAATGCCCTACTCACACTCAGTATGTTGTGTGATACTGCGATGCTGCCAGGCATGACCCCACCAAAGTGATGTAATTGCACGGTGCCCTTGTACACCATTTGAATCACTCATACATGATTCTCTTACTGGTGATATCTTGGTGTCTTAAGGTCTCGTTAGGACAGGGCCAGGCAGTTGGCTTTTCCAGCGCCATGCCCAGCCTCACTCCGCCGTTAATGGCCCATGCAGATTTACATGCTTCCTGAGGCAAGCGGTTCAGGACAGCTGCAACTGTACCGCGCCAAGTCTTTCCCTCTGCACTGGGTGCTGGACAGGGTGCTGCTGGAGAGGCCTCTGGTAGATGCAAGCCCGGTGCAGTGGGCAGGCAGGTGGTGGATGTTTGCGAGCGACCCAAGACGGCGCAGCGCGCGCAACCTCGGTGAGCGTGACATATCTGTTGGTGGCTGTTGACTTCTTCTTCTTGTTTGGATAACCATTTTGGGTAGAAGTCGTGGAGGTTGGCAATGGCATGTCTGATGTGCTGGCTGGCAGTGGCAGGCCGCGGCTTGCTGGCCAGCATTGGCCCGTGGCATTGGGGTTATCTGGCTGGTGGGTGGGCAGGTCCACCATTGGCAGCGGTGGACAGCACTGTTGTCCTGCTGCTAATTGAGGCGGTGCCTGGTCTGGGGCGGCTCAGTGCCGAATGGGCCTTCCACTGATCCTCCAGTGGACCCCTTCACCTGAATGAGAATTGTATCATGTTCTGCCTTGCCGGCCGCTCCGGAGCCACTGCAATGGGGAAGTGTGCTGGTTTATTATGAGCGCAGGCGAGCTGGAAGTCTGGCATGCTGACAGTCCGCTGGGACCCTGGGAGGAGCATGCACTGAACCCGGTGGTCAACGGGGCACCACACCTGGGGGCGCGCAGCGGCGGCAGGCCGCTGGTATATGAGGGCAAGCTGTACCGCTTTGGCCAAGACTGCGGCGAGACATATGGCCACAAGGTGCATGTGTGGGGAGGAACCCGGCATTCGTCGTGTGACGGCTGCTTCGGACGCTGACTATGGGGTATAGGTGCATGCGTGGCTGGTCTGTAGCTGACCTGCAGTAAGCAAGTTGTAGAGACGGGTAATTGTGGCAACCAAGGGTTGTACTACCTGCTGGGAGTCATGATGGGGTTGGTATGTGGCTTGGATGACTTAGCTCACCATGGGTTCATCAAACAAGTCTGTCGCCCCATGGCTAGTGATCCTCGCACGGTTTTGTGGAGGAACGCTGGAGGCTGGTCCGCTGCACCGCCCTTACCACGTGGAGGACATGTGGCTTGTGTGGTATTGGCAGCCTCACTTACAGCACGCCTTCCTGCCTGCAGCTGGTGGCTTATGAGGTGACAAAGCTTACGCCCACGGAGTTTAAGCAGGAGCCCGCTCGCCTGGCGCTGGCAGGACCCGCCAGCAGCATCGGGGACGAGGACAAGCTCCGCTGGAACAGTGCCCGGCAGCATCACATCGATGTCCAGCAGCTGCCCAGCGGGGAGTGGGTGGCTGCCGTGGACGGGGACCGCGTCCCCTCCGGCGCCATCTCCCGTGAGCTGCTGCGCTGCGCTGGGCGCGCGCTGTGGCCCTGGCTCACGCTGTGCGCGGCATGGGGCGCCCTGCGGCTGGCAGCCCGGCGCAGCCCCGCGGTGCGGCGGTGGCTGCTAGCCGGCCCTGCTGCACGCCTGCTTGGGCGTTCCAGCAAGCTGGGCGCTAAGCTAGGGCTGCTTGCCCAGCATAAGCGCGATGACTCAGACGACGTGGAGCAGCAGCACGGGGCAAGTGATGCCAAGAATGGCAAAGGCGGCAGCGTCACCAGCATTAGAATCAAAGCAGACGGGGCCGGCCTGGCATATGCAGCCCAGCAGCAGCAGGAGGCACAAGGCGCTGGTAGCTGGTGGGGCCGCGGCTGGGGCCGCGTCTCGCAGCGCCGCCTGCGTGTGGGCAGCCCCACCCTTGCGGGTCCCCTCTCGCCCAGGTCTAGCTTCCGGCAAACCACCATGCTCCGCCGCGCGCCTGCATGGGCCATCGCGCTGGCAGTCGCGTCCGTGGCGGCAGCATGCCTAGCCGCGGTGGGCGGGGGGCTGTATGTGCGGCCCTATGTCATGCCCTACCAGGCCATACCGGTGGAGGGGCAGTTCTCCCAGTTCACGCTGGTCTCGATGAGCTATGAGGCCCGCATGCCTACGCTGCGGCACATGGTGCGCCACTACAGCCGCTGCCCCTCGGTGGGCGAGATAGTACTCGTCTGGAACAAAGGTGAGCCAAAACAGTACACAGGCAGCCCAGTGTAGTTCATCATTAATCACCCGCAGCTCACAGAAATTGCCAGCAACAAGCACAGTGCTCGGCTAGGCTAGTGTGCTGGATGCCACTTTCTGTTCAAGGCCATGTGGCGCAACTGGGCGCTAAACTATGCCGTACACATGTGCTCTGCTGCCCGCAGGCCGCCCCCCAAACCCAGAGACCGATTTTGATTCGGCCGTGCCCGTGAGGGTGAGGGTGGAGCCTCTCAACTCGCTCAACAACCGCTTCAAGGTGGATCACCTCATCCGCAACAGGTGGGCATCTGCTTTTCATGCTGCGAGCATGAAGACTGCTGCCGCTGGGAAGAGAGTGGCGCTTGTTGAAGGATTGTAGCGCGCCTCTATCGCAAGTTGCGCAAGTCTTGGCACAGTGTGTGGGATGCCTTGGAACAACTCCCACCTCCACACCCCATCAGATCCCTGTCAACCAGTCTATGGGGAAATGTCCGCCCACATCGTTGTTCACATTGCTCTGCAGGGCGGTTCTATCACTTGATGATGACATCATCATGCCCTGCGGAGACATCGAGCGTGGCTTTGCGGTCTGGCGGCAGCAGCCTCAGAAGATGGTCGGCTTCTTCCCCAGGCTGATGGAGGGAAGCCCGCTGGTGTTCCGGGGCGAGAGGTACGCTGTCGCATGCTGGGCTGCTGCATGGCTCTTTGGGCCCAGCCGGGGTCGGTGTGTGCTGCCTGCCTCATGGGTCGAATGAAGGGCCAGAGTTAATGGCCCTGGGGACAGGCTTGGCCTGCTTGAGAGCTGGTGCCGGCAGCAAAGCATGATCGCTGGTGGCACTTATCAATGGCCGATTTTGGTCAGAAATCTGATCCTTCATGGTAGTGTGGAACATCAACGGGACTAAAGCCAACAATCTCATCTGGACTCTGCCCTGACCGCCCATAGCTACCTGCCGCACCCGTGCTTGCCATGGCCACAGCAAGTTGGGCATGGATCACGCGGTACTTACAAAACTTCCCAGCATTTCCCTCTGTGCTCCTGCAGCTACAGCATAGGCCGAGGGCTCTACAACGCCGTCCTGACCGGGGCCGCGTTCCTGGATAGCTGGACGGCATTCCCCGCCTACTGGGCGGACGCGGTAGCGCCTGCCAGGGCCACAGGTGGGCAGGTCGAGGGTCAGGGTCATGTAGGGTAGTTGTGGTCTTGGCACAGGGTCAGGCATAGCGTTCTCAGTCCGTTAGGATCAGGTTCAGGGTTAGGTCCAATGTAGGCAGAGTCATGCTACAGAGTCAGGTGCAAGGCACCGCTGTCGCTTGGGGGTCTGTGCATGGGACTGAGGTGGGCGGCAGCCCAGCTCGCTTGGGGTGAGGAAGGCAGCAGGCAGACGGAACCGCTGGGGAGATCTTGCAGGGGAAAGCACGGGACGTCTGTGGGTGTGGGAGGTGCACTGGTTGTCACATAGTTGAAAGGGCAGTGGTTGCAGCGACAGCTCGCACGTGTATACACCAATATAGGCAGCTTTGTCACCGCGGCAACACAATTCAACTGCCCTTGACAAACAGCCATTGCTGCGGGGATTGCTTGTGTGCCCTCTTTCCTCATCCCTAGCCTTCTTGCGCAAATCTTAGCACCTTTCAAACACCCGCCAGTTGTAGATGTTTTTGAATCTGTGTCTTCGCTCCTTATCCCTGGCAACTTATGCGATCAGAGGCATTTGGTGCTGGCGTGCTGCAGTCGACGAGGTGTTCAACGGGGAGGACCTGCTGATGAACTTTGTGCTGGCCAACCGCACACACCACCTGCTGGCGGCGGCTGGCGCCTCAGAAGTGCGGCGCCGGCGGCAGGAGCAGGAGGAGCTGAGGGGCCAGATGATGGCGGGGCAGCACCACCAGGGGCAGCGGCGGCAGCAGCAGCACTCGTTGCAACGGCGGCGGCAGCAGCAGCAGCAGCATGAGGAAGGGAAGAGGCAGCACGAGGAGGAGGTGGATTGGCTGCCGGACAGCGCCATTGAGTTTATTGCACCCACGGTGAGCTGGCGGCACCCATACTGGGGGCTCCATGGGGGTGGAGGAGCTCACCCTGTGGACGGTGGGAACGTGTGCGAAAATGCTGTATTTATGAGAGCTGGTCTTGGTGTCATGCTCCTGTTTGCGATGTGTGAACCCTGTCCAGGGAGTGCCTCCAGGTAGAGACACACCCCATCATGCGGTGGATGTGCATATGCATGTGTCAGAAGGAAGTTGAAGCGGCTGTCGACTAGTAACACCAGTAGGGTCTCTCTTCCTTGTGCAGAGGAGGGTGGACATATCTAAGCTGTCAGGAGTGGGCATTAGCCGCAATTTCGAGCGGTTCAAGCAGCAGGCAGGCCATGTGAGTGGCATGCTGACCTAAATGTCTGAAGGTTGCTGTAGCCAAAGCGCAGCATGTTCTACCCGCAGTGCATTGCCCCTGGCATTGCCGAGCGCCGGCAGCTGCCGCAAGCGTGGTGTCGGGCGGCCGACCCGATTGGAGCATACACAGTTCGATAGCAGCAGCAGGGACCCCTGTGGATTGCTGAACTGCACAGAGGGCGCCGTGTGCAGAGGTACGCTTCCTGGCCGACCCACCCCTGCTGTTTCTCTCTGCCTGCCTGCAGTACCTTGCCAACTTCACCGCCACTTTTGGGTACATGCCCCTTGAGTCGCTTCCCCACAAGTGGACCGAGCAGTCGAGGCCGCCATTCTGCGCCATCGGCTGGCTTGGCTGCACCTACCTCAACTGAACCTGAGCCTGAGGTCGGGTGCCCCTGAGTTGATTCCTGGCAGCGAGCTGACATCATGGACAACTGAGAGTCGCCTGGGGTTGCGGGGACTTCCGCCCGTAGGCCTTGGCAGCTTATGAGATGGTGAGGGTTCCGAGCACGAGGTCAAGCAGCAACTGCGTGTGGTTTGAATTAGTTCCGAGATTAAGGTAGGCAGTCTGAGAGAGTGTGAGCAGAGTAGGTAGTTAATTCCCTGCAAGCGCAGCAAGCGGCTTTCCCATCGACGTGGATAGCCCGAATGAATCTGGCCTGCTGACAAGTGTGTTTCGTTCTGCCTGGGGTGTGCTCACTCCTGTGACTGGCAGCCCGTCTTGCTCTTCCTTCATTCCATCGGCACCTTGAGCGGAGATTTCGTGTGTTGTGTGTGTGCGTGTTGGGGCCCAGCCAGCCAGCCAGCCTCCTGGCCAGGGCTGCTCTTAAAGGGGTATGGCACCAGTGAGTTGCACTGGTGTTACTGCGTACGCCATCCGATATACACAGACAAATTTGCGATACTCATGCTCATGCGTACTGCGCACCTGCCTCCTTCCAAATTACGTCTCTCTTGGCGCTGTCTGGTACGTAGCAACTCGAGTCAACATTGCTCTCGTGCTCTACTAGCAGCATGATACCTTGCAGCTTCCCCCTCTGGGGGGTTTTGTAGAACGACTGTGGTGGTGGTAAGGGTACTGTTTCCTTGTGTCGCATTGTTAGGCCTTCCTGGTGATTACCAGCCCTTTTCTGGTTTCTAGGCTCAGGCGCCGTGGTCTGTGTGTGCTTCAGCAGTTATACACCTCTCCTGCTGGCAGGGGTCAGCGCTGTGGACGTATGTGTTACCTTCAAGACAGTGTGTTAGGCAGCGGTGGAACTCCCTTGAACTGTGATTCCAGTTCCAAGGGTTTGGCTATTTGAAACACCCCTCACTGCCAGTGGGGCCCTGTGTAATGAGAGTAATCTCTGAGGGATGTTAGCAGAGCACAGGAGAATATTTGATTCAGCCATAGTGATAGCCAAGCTGACGAAAGTGAGTGCAAGAGACTGCGCCGGCCAGCTGGGGTATGGCATGTGTCAGGGAGTGATGTGACAATGCAAGTCTTGGGGCCTACCTTTCTGGGTACGCTGTTGGACTAGATTAGACTCCCTTCTCTTGGAACATTTCAGACTCTGTTGACAGGCAGCCATAATAATGAGGGAGTCAGTAGGTCCTGCTCTCCTCCCCACCCACCACGCATCAGGGACCCTCACTGAAAGTACTGCAGTCTATTTGGCAGCATGCCATGCTGCAGCTTGCTCCCCAGGTGAAACCGAATCCCCTCCATCGACTCCAGTACCCGGACAACTTTGCCCCAGTACTCTTATAGGTTTACAATAGAAGTGCCCTCAAGTCTGACAAGTAGTGTCGTAAGGTGGGTGGAGTACTCGTTTGGAGGTTAGGCCAGCTGGGTACCAGTACACAGCTGGGAACTCTTCTTACAACGTGGTAGTTCTTACTCCAGCGCTGTTGGCGGCGTGTCTTTCCACTTTCTGCAGGATGGGTCCCCAGGGGCTGGCACTGGCTCGACAGGTCTCCAAGCCTAACGCACGTGTCGGGCTGGCCCCCCGGCGTCTCCCCCACTTGGTCGTGGTTGCGGGACCCGATGCCGACTTTGCGCCAGAGGTTCGGCAGCGAGGGCTGCAGAGGCAGCTGGAGCAAGGTGCCAGCCAGGGCACCACGTCCGCAAGGTATCGAGCAACAGCCTTGAAACCATGTGGTGAGAGGGCAGACTGTTGAGCAGCCTGCAGCTTGCTTGGACCTACTCCTCAAAGCAATTCAAGTCCTTCCCTGTGGCCGGACCACTGCGACAGTAGCACACTCAGCTGCACTCGCTCGCTCTCGCTGCTTGCCGCCTTGCCAGGGATGCCACCAAGTACAAGCACAGGGCGCGCAGCCAGCAGGGCTCGAGTGGTGGCCCTGGCTGGGCCTTTGCCCCTCACAGTGGTGACCTGACCCCCGACCAGCTACGGAGCGGCCTGGACCGCCAGCTGACTCACAGCGAGGCTGCAAAAGCACGCCAGCCGCCAGCCTCTGCTGAAATGCACAGGTGAGCAGTTTGAACCTGTGCAGGTGGGAGTGGCGGCTGGGGGCGGGGACTCCCTCCCATGACTTGATGGACTCGACAGATGGGACTGGGTGCATGACTTGATGGACTCGACAGATGGGACTGGGTGCATGGCGAGGGGCTCTGCTGGAAGTGGATGTAGCAACGGCAAATGCAGCTGGCTTGGAGCATGGGCAGGACCAATGGGCCGGTGATGGAATCCTGCACCTCACAACTTCGCTGTGTGAAAGGCAATAACGATTACTTGGGTTACTCTGCTGTGGTGCTGCAGTGCTGCCGCTAGGCAGGCTGAGGCTGATCTGAAGCGGCGCCAGAAGGAGGCACGGGCGTGGGTCACCCCTTGGCTCGTGAGTCATGACTTACTGGACCTTCCAGAATCCACCCCACAGAGTACTGGCCTTAGCTCGCCTTAGCTATGCGTGCTGCAGCAGCTGGTGCACTCGCTTGGATATGAGGACTTCAGCTTGGTGCTGGTTGCCTTTTTATTTGCTACCTCGGCAACCCTTGCGCCGAAAGTTGGAGAGTTAATGCTGAGGAGGGTATATGCCGAGGCAAGGCATAGGCACATGCAGCTGTGCTCGCCTGCCTCCTTCTCTGTGATCAGGGAGGCTTTGTCCGACAGAGAGTCTCACTGCACACCGGTTGCAGGAGCAGCAGGCCCGCAAGCGCTCAGCGGAGACCCAGGCCCTGCTGATGCGCAGCGTGGATCTGATGCCGGCTGAGGTGCAGCAGCGGGCGCTGCGGCGGCTGCTGGTGGAGAGCGGGAGCATGGACTGGGAGGAGGGGGGCGAGGAGGAGGTGGGGGCGGGGAAGGGGTGGCTGGTGTGTGCTTGGTGGTGGTGGGAGTGAGGTGCGTGTGTCTTTGGTGTGGGTGGTTGGGTGAGTGGGTGTGTGTGGGGGGTGGGGGGGGGGGGGGGGGGGGGTCACGGGGTGTAAATGATGAAGGTGGTAAGAAGGGGGGAATCGGGGCTGCGGGGTTGGGTCTCTTCGCGTTAAACCAGCTTCTTGCCACTTCCGTAATGGCTTGAGTGGCGGACCGGACGACGGCCTGTGGAGCTGGTGGGGAATGGAGGGGAATACTTTTCCTCATATTTATCCATGAATATGCTGGGTCTGGCATCACGATGGGGAAGCTTCAACGCAAATTCAGTGTCACCATTTATGTGTGCTGCTTCCCCTGTTTCTGTGGGGGCTGCCCAGGGTGCCAGCCTAGCCTCCCTGGGTTCTGGTAGACTGGCATAAGTCAGTCGCATGAAGGTTGCAGGCCCCACCCGCGCTTGTCCCGTCTCTCTTCTGTAATTTGGGTAATTAGTGCTGCGCTGCTCTTGGCGGGGTGGTACCCCGGCAGCAGCCCAGACCCCAAGACATCGGCTCACTAAGAGACCCCCGCTGTGTGCAGATGGGGCAGGAGGCTCAGGGGCTGGCAGTGTCTGCCCAGGATGCACCCGAGGAGGAAGGGGACGGGCAAGGGCCCGGTGTGGGCGCTGCAGGGGCTCACCAGGGCGTTGACGTCCCTCCCGCCGGTGGGTGGGACGGTGCACAGCCGCTGGGGGCATGAGAGAGCGGTGGAAAGATGTTGTAAGTTCCCCCAGCCTTCCTGAGGCGTGATTGAGAGGTGAAGTGGTGTGGCAAACACACTGACGAGATGTTACTGAAGTCGAAGGTTTGAAACTGTTGCTGAGCGAGAAGTGTTTTTGCTGCATAGGTACTTATCACCATGCACTACCAGCTTCAGTGAATTACCTGCTGTCTGACAGAGCAGCATATCTGTGAGCAGTTCCAAAGCTCTGGGTCCTTTCATCCAGGCATCTGTGTTTGTATGACAGACTTACATCCTGGTGCTTCTATGTGTTGATACTCTCAGTGCTGCTCATTGAACTCGCTATTGGCTTGTGTACATTCACGTTGGCCGTCCCTGTTGTGTCTGTCTGACCATGTACTTAGGTTGATGTGGCAAAGCATCTCTCAGAGTTTGTGCACTCAGATGTTTGGCTTTTGTGTGATTGTGAATGGCAGTTGAGAATTGATTTTCTCTTGCTTCCATGCCGGTTGACATGGCCGCCCAGCTGATAATCTATATGCCAGTCTGTACAAAGGACCAAGAGTGTGCGATAGAATTTTGTGAATTCCGCGTACCAGTGTGGATTTTGATTCGAATGCCCCGCAACCTGCAACAGCAAGTTTTGTCCTTTGGGTATGCACAGCCTTGTGGCTTTGTCTGAGAGGTCAGCTGCATCTTCTGTGGTGGGTCTTTGATGCTTTACACTGTTCCTCATTGCCCGGCCCTGGACATAGTATAGCCCCAGTTCAATTGTAGTTGCCAGGGCCTTATTGTAAACGTATAGAAGCGTCAGTTCCAACGGCGTACGTGACACGTAACAACATCATGACATAGGAGACATCTGGCCCCTTGGAGAATGATGCCCAATTACACTGGCCCCTATCTGGACCAATCAAGCGGTACTCTAGAAGCTTCCCACATCAGCTGCCTGTCATACCGTATCCTATCCTCAGCACTTGCATTTCCGCAGATGCTACTGCTGCATGCCCACCTTTAGTACAACCCTGGGACTTAAGATGGTAGCCTATACTCTCTGGCTTGTTCTTTCCTCGGTCTGCTGTATCTGCTAGCTGCCTTAGTCACGAATGCAACCTGGCCCCGCTGATGCCCTGCTGCAACATTTGCATTCGTTTTAATGGTCAACTCTGCGCTTTCCCCAACCACAGCAACATATCCACTCTCACACCACAGCGGGTCCTCTGTCACACTCTGCGACCCCACCTGGGCCAAACGCCCTAAAGATAGAAGCACCCCAGCGCGTGGGTTGCCGGCCAGCCACAGTAGGGCGGTCGGTAGCTGCCCCAGTCGAAGCGTCGGCTCCTCAGTGGGTTGTGCCCAAAGATCTCAACAAAGCTTGCCAGGCACTGCTCCGCCTGCCTTTGGAACCTAGAAGGAGAATGGCTCAGCCCTGTACCAAGGCAACGGAAGCCTGGTGTCAGATGGGAGAAAAGACGCACAGGCAGACCTAATCCACTTGTTGCCGCCCAACTCACAGAGCTTGCATGCTTGCACTCACTTGAACGTCGGGGACCAGCATAACACATGATGCTGTGTGTTGCGTCGCCTGCCTGTGAAGAGAACACTTACCAACTCCAGAGAGGTAGCTGATGTCAAACCTCCGCTCCGGCCGCACAAACATCAAGGCGGCGTCCCCACCATCCCTTGCCGTGGCGCGGCTGCTGCTGCTACCCAGATGACCCCGCCGCATGTCCTTGCTGCCCACAAGGGTGGCATTGTTGCCAAGGCTGGCATTTGCTATCACCCAGTTCATGAGTAGATCATCACAGTTGACCAACTCATCCACTAGCTGCCTGGCGGGCGCGACTTTCTCTGCCCAGTAGAGGGCAAATGCTGTGCGCGAGTCTAGGAAAGCAGCGCCAGTTAGAAGGGCATTGTACTGTCCCTGCAGTAAATGTCTACATGGTGACTCACGAATCACATGCAAGGAGCACTCGATCACCAAGCCCAACTTCATCTTTCACGTCAATCTTTCAAGTCAAAATTCCTCTGGGAACTATGGAAGGTGCCTATGCATGACGACAGGCAGGTGGTGTGATACTAGAGCTGACATCCCAGATCAAACCCGCCCAAGCCAGCCAAGCTTCCATGCAAGCTGAGTTGCAACCCACGCACCTGCCGCACAGTGCTATCCTCCCAGTTGTACCCTAACCGTCCATCAGAGCCCTCGGTGATAAGGCGGGGGTAGAAGCCCACAATCTTGTCTGGGTGCTGACGCCAGGTTGCGAAGCCAAGTTCGACATCAGAGCACGGCATCATGATGTCGTCATCCAGCGAGAGCACTGCTCTGCAGGGGTGACAGCCACATTGATGGATGAGGAATGCATGCACAGCGCACTGGTGGCATTTTCAGGGTGCATGCGCGCAAGCTAAAGGCCTAGCTTTGAATCGTACTCACCTCAGCCAACCACCCAGAGTTCAAGTCCTCACCTGCTTACCATCTGGCATGCACAGCTGAAGAAATTCAGTCATCCAGCGCACCTAAAACGGATCTCCGGGTCAGGTTTGTATCTGTTGTTCATGCTATTCTCCTTCTCGACTCTCACCCTCACAGGTACATGTGACCCTAGTTCCTGAGGAACAGGAGGCACCCCCTTGTTCCACACAACCAGGACCTCACCTGCATAGACGGACAGCTATAAATGGCTTCAACCACTATAGGATCCTCATTACATCAGAGGCGGTAACCAATATATACAAGATTCAAGCTTGGCCCTGAACTACCCAACCGCAGCCCACTCCATCCTTTAAGACTTTAGCGGGGGGTGCAGGGATGATACCAGATGCCGATGCCTTTATCATGCTCCTTGTCCACATACTTAAAGCAAGAAGCAAGTGCACAGCTACCTTGCAAACCCTGGCACTCACCCACGGACGGGCACTGGCTGTAATGTTGCACATAGTATTTCAGGCTGTCCAGCCGTTTGTCATAGCTCATAACCATCAACGTGAATTTGGAATAGCGCCCGTCAGCACCATGCAGTTGCTGGATGGGTCTCCAGAAGGGCACAAGTGCATGGTGCACCCCCTGGAAGGCTGCTGCACCGCTCACAAGCACTGCTATGGCCACTGTCAGTGCTGCAGAGCGCCAGGGGAGCCGCAACCTCCAGCCTACGTGCATGAACAACTGTACGAGGGCATTCAGAAGCTTGTGTTTAGTCGGCGAGGGTGCCATACAGCCACCAACCAACAGTCTATTTGGCAGGTACATCAGATTGATGACAGTCCAGATGTACCACATCAGCATCCATGCTGTTTTCCTTGCTGCCACAACAAGGAAGAGAGCAAATGCAGCCAGGGTGACTTGCATGCTTGCCTTGAATCCGCCTGAGAAGCCAGGCAAATGTGTCCTTGCGGGGTCGTGTTTTGACGGTAGGAGAGAGTATGATGTAAGCCGTGGGTGCGTGGGCAACAGGGCCCGACGCTGTAAAGGTCAGGGAGGGTGCTGCACGCTGCCAGCTGCATGCTAGCATGCGCTGGCCCCAGTCACTCCTTGCCAGCAGCCGCTGCAGCAGTGCCAGCCTGGGTGCCGCATTCAGCAGCACAAGGACCACCACAAAGCAGGCCACTGCCTGCCACAGCCGCCCCAGGAGCAAGAACAGGACTGTTGTGGCTGCCAGACGGTCCGGCCCACTGCTGCCAGTTGCTACTGCCAGCCAGCGGCCATGGCCGAGCTGGACTAGGTCCATATATGTGTGCCCGGCGCCGTCCCAGGCCGCCAGCTGCCTAGAATGACTTAGCAGCTGAGATGGCAACTGGCGCTGCTCGTAGGACTGGTGGGAGAGTGTAATCTCAAAGGCCGCAGGGGCGCCGCAGCGACCATCACCACAAGGTCGGCCCAGCCTCAGCAGTCGGCCACCGAGCTCCACGACCCTGCTGAACATATCTGCTGCCACAGGGGCTGTGGCATGTGGGTTCCAGGGCCCCACTGGTGAGGCAGCACGGTAAACCTCAAGCATGGTGGTGCTGCTGCTGCTGCGACTACCAAACAACCACCAGCTGCTGTTGTGAGATGCCAAGGAGACTGAGTGCAGCGGAGCCTTCAATAATGTCTGAACCAACTCCCAAGCATGGGGGAAGTGTGACGCACGGAACAGTCTGACCTCTCCCAAGTCTGGGCTGTCTGGAACCATATAGACCTGCAGCTAAGAGGTGCCAAGCTCACCTTATCTGTAAGGAGGCCCAACTAGATATTGAACCCCGCAGGAAATAGTCAGGTGCAAGGAAACCGGGGGCTAAACCTTGTAAGTACCAAAGGCAAAGAAACGCGTGCTTACTTGGTTTTCATGCTCGAATAGAAATGGTTTGGAAAGGCTTCCCTCCTGGTTGAGCACAGGGCCGAGAGGCTGCCAGGTGACGCCGCCGTCCTTGCTCTCTGCAGCCCTGATACTGGTGCTTTGCTTGCCACTGTTGCTGCACAATGCCTCCTCGTAGAACACATACAAGCCGTCTGCCTTGGGGAATAGGAAGGGGTTAGTTAAGGAGCCCAGGAAATCGCCAGCCTCCAACACTGGGTTGGCAACTGGCCAAGAAGCCGGCCCATCAACTGCTGGCTGTAGCTGCTCAAGGGCAAGCAGGTCAAAGGGCGAGCTGCCTTGGAAGACTCCCAGCTGCGAGGCAAGAGGACTGTCGTCGAAGGCGCATCGGAGAAGCATGAGGCAACAGGGAGTCACCAGATCTGCCAACTAACCTGACTCGCTTGAGCGAAGCTACACTTCTCGAGGCCTGCGTGAGCTACGTGCTTCAAAATGGCTATGAAGAGAACGGCAGAAGCTGCGATGCTCAGTCCGTCAATCACACGGCGTTTGGCGGTCTTACACGAGCAGCGCAGCATGGCTCAAGACCGCGTTAAGAGCAGCGAAAATCCATTGAAAGGTGCGGCTACTGCAAATACTGTTGAGAACGACAGTCACCCCTACCCCTCGTCACTCACGACTAAGGGGCGCTGGCGCGGATGGTGTACTCATGGCGCTGGTGACTCCACTTGTGGCTGGTCAGGTAGCAGGACAGCTAGAAGTGCTCTTCGATGCCTGACATCCCTCGTTCGTGCCCTGTCTTAACCACCGTGCAGCAATCATGCAACTTGGACGGGAACAGGACCAAGCTTGGCCAAGCCTGCAAGCTGCCCATTCACACCGATCGGTCATATATGTTTTGGTGTACTTCTAACAGAGGCTATTCCTTGGCGGAAATAGAGTGGTGCACCAGCAGGAAGGTTGGTTCAGAACATGCATCGCCCTTGAAAGCATTTCGCAGCAGGAGTTCACACAGCTCGTAAGTCATAGTTTGCCAATTTCCCCGAAAACCCAGTCCTTGGAAACAAGGCAGCCGCATACGTCTAGAAAGTCGGCTTGTGTGATCCTGTGCCTTATACTGGGCGATGCTGTCGGCCTCTTTGCCCCTCCATGCTACTACGGCGCCCTTTGTAGGGTAGTCCTGCTGCAGTCACAGGAAACTTCAAACTTCAATCCCAAATTTCTAGTCCATCTTGCAATGTTCATTCAAGGCGCAGCGTCAGCATTTCAGGCCCTGCTACGACACAGATCCAAGGCTGCCTCTCATGCAGTCTTACTCTCAAAGACTTCGAGTCTCATACTCAGTCTCAAGCCTCATGCATGTGCCATCACAACAGATTGCACCTTGGCAAGTTCAGATAGCTAGGCTTGTCCCACTGAGGCACTGGCTGAGCCATGCACCACTGGGGGTTGCTGCCTGGCCGTCACCTCCATGGTGTGCCAAGTGACTTCACATGGCCCACCATGACAGGTCGCATAACTAACCTGCACCCAGTACTAAATTAGCTAAGTCGTCTGGCTGTAAAGTTGGCCGATTACACCCTGGACAGGCATACATGGGGGTCAGAGGCGGAACAACCAAGATCGGTCCAAGCGTTGCAGCAGGCGTTACATCAGGAGGCCCAACGACTGCCATATGAACAAAGCCAGAATTTACCATCGTTTGGCAAGTATCTGATCCCGAAGCTGTATTCTGCTCCTGCGCCCTTCACCACGACAGGTCTGCCCTGCCTTAGCAACTTACATCCCTGGGCCATGGGAAATGCAATGCCGTCCAAGACTTCTCAGCAAGCGTGATTCTGGCCAGGGAGCCACCCTGTCTGACAAGGTCTTGCAACATGCACATCGTTCCTTGCCTGTAACAGGTAGCCTGCCAGCTAGTCCTTTTTTTTACAGAAGGCAGCCTGGCACAACTGGCATGGGGCAGGTTGGATGCCCCTGAAACTTGTCTCACCTGCTTTCATTTGCACGTCGGGTTGCTAAGGCAGCACTGTTTGATGCATTATACGTCGTGAAACATATAATGTTTCGAGCAAATGGCGTGACTCTGCAGATGCTCCATGCTAGGGTCCATGCTGCTTAGTCATGCTGCCCGCCCCCATGACCCACGGCTCAGATCCATCATCAGCGCAACCTGGAGGGCTTTTCCTGGCAAGCACAGTGTCCTTGTTCTGTGGCCGGAAGGATGGGAAGGACCAAACTTGGTCCCAAGGGCAGAGCGAAGGGAAAGGGCAAGGCACACGGCCGCAGCAGCAGCAGTAAGTGACCAGATCGTGTGCAAGTCACTACAGTAAGCATAACCACACTGTTGGCTCATGGGAGCTTCACTATTTTTGCCGCTTGCAGAGCTGCCTGACACACCAAGGGCAGGCCAGGAAATCACTTGGAACTTTCTCTCACCGCTCTCCAAGGTCGCAGCAAGCACGCCGAAGTTGCCCAAGCCAGGCGCAGTCACTCCCAGGGAGTGGGTAATGCCGTTCAGTAGCTTGCAAGCGCTCACTCCACCCAGCATGGCACAGCCAGCTCTTGACCTTCAGGAAATTAGCGTCAGTGACGCAATGCCAATCCCGTCTAGCATACTGGAGGCAACCGCAGTGGCGGTGGACCTGCATGCGCCGGCGGTCCCGGCGGTCTTCAGTTCGCCAGCAGGCTTCCCAGCCCTAGAGCAGCATTACTTTGGCGCCGCACCGGCAAGCTTGGGCTGGAACCTTGGAACCCTGCCGCAGACGGCACTTATGGCACACTTGCAGTATGTGCCGCTACCCGAAGCGCCCACCGCTCGCCCTGCCCGCCAGCTGCGGCCTACACAACGGTTTGGGGACTTCATTGCGTCGCCGCCTCTGGAGCTCAAGTGGGTTTTGTGTCCTTGTGGTGGCAGGCATACGCGAATACTGGACCGCTTAGCTGTACCGATGGGGCTGGATGCAGTGATACTCTGGGTCTTGCCTGACTTCTAGGATTTGCTTGTAATGGTGTCAGGTACTGCGAACTGTGTTTGCTCCATCTGCCGGTCTGCTCGACAATGTGCTTGCATGCCTCAGTAGCTGTGCTCCTGACAAGCCTTGCTAATATTCAATTGTGGACTGTCAGCAGGGCAGCAGCAGAAGCAAGCTCGGAAAGCAGAGAAGCAGCAGCCTGTGCACCACCGTCCCTGCTGCAAGATGTCACTAACCAGCAGACAGGCGCCATGGGCAGCACAGAGAACTTGGACCTGGACAGCCTCATGTTGAGAATCACCCAACTGTCCAAGCGGATGAAGCAACCAGTGAGTTCAGGATTAGCATGTTGGGTGGTGAATGCTTGGGTGGACAGTCCCCATATGATGAAGTGCAAGCCTGCAACAAGCAGCAAGCTAGCTCTTAGGAGGGCAGCAAGCTTGCTAGGAAGCTGCTCGCACTGGTCGTCAACAGACCCCGGTTTTCAACATGGCCGCCTGTCCACCAGCAACGGCCTCCATGGTTTAGCTTAGCGGATGCTGTCTTCCGGTATGTTGCAGGAAGCGGCCGCCATCCTAGGCATTTCTGTCACGGCGCTGCGCTCGCTGTGCCGCAGCGGGGGCATGCAGGTGATCACCTGCTCATGAGAGTTGATGAACTGACTTCATGCCTTGGTTCTGCAAATAGCTATACACCCCTGACTCACTCATTCAATTGCTTTCTACCATGCAGCGGTGGCCCCGGCATACTGGCAGCACACAGGAGAACCGCTATAACGGCTACACATAATGGCAATTCGTGCACAACGGTAACTTGCATGAGGCCACGCTTGCAGCTCTGTGGACGATAACTGATTTGTTATTTGCAGCCAATAAAGAAAAGCAGCCAAGCTGCTCATTTGTTTGCACTTTGTTACTAGTGGCAGGCAGTTCTGACAGAGGAAAGGCTGGGATGATATGTACTGACAGGGCTGGATGAGGTTATGCTTTGTGATTGGGAACATATGGTAGTGTGAACGCCCCTGCTGTTTAGCACTCCGTCTCCTAACTAATGGCAATAGAGCCATCTGTAGCAGACCTCGAGAGACACTGCACTGTTCAGAAAGCACACCTTAGGTCAACAATTTCAAGCTTAAACTTTTCCAAGGCGCCCACCAAGCTGGGGTACAGGTCTGCTACTACTGTTAGCAGCCAGCAGGCGCTTTGTGGCCAGTAGCATACGTCATTTAACATTGCCATCTATGCTGCCCTCCTTGCTGTATGACACTGCTCTTCCTGACCGTCCCAAGGCCGCTTTCTCCACTGCTTTCTCCTCTGCACCAACAAGCGGCGCCTCCAGCCCCGCATAGGTGCGTTTGTGAAGGAAGTAGTCGGCTGCTGACTTGGCCTGAACCAGGTCAGAACGACCGCCCGGTGCTGCCGTGATTTGCAGGGCCTCCTGGGCACGAAGCGCCAGTGCCTTACCAGCATCGCCAACTTGGTCAGCGCAGCTGCTGTTTGGCTCTGATCCTTCGGCAGCATGGAAGCTGCCGTCCACAAGCGAGAAGTGCCCCTCCGTGCCCGGCTCAACAGGCTGGGCCTCCCTTGCCTTCTGCACATCAATGTCAATGCCCAGAGCTAGTGGCAACATGCACGACACATGTGGGGATCTGAGAATCAGCAGCAACGCAGCGCTGCCTGCATCAAAACATGGACCCAACAAGAAATAACCCAGCTGCCCAACAGCCTCATGGACATTGCACTTTGTTTTACTATCTGGCTGCCACTGCGTACACAAGATCATCCCGGCAGAACCCCTCACCAGCACCCCATCAAAGTCCAGGCGGTAGCGCCGCTCTTCCCACTCGCTGTCGGGCGAGAAGGCAAGCATGGCCTCATAGGGGGTGATGATGGGCGACATGTACTCCTTGCTGTCTAGAATCTGGCCTTGGGGATCGGCCACCATCACAAACACCTGCAGTAGCAAGGGCAGAACAGCTAAGAATCTTCAACAGTCTTCACCATCGGACGAAGAGAAAAACGGCTTGTAAATGACGCGCAATACTCTGCCTCTGACAGCGCTGCCATCCTGCGAACACCCAGGGTGCCAGTTATGCGCTTGGGGTGTGTAGCCTGTGCCTGCCACTGACCATCCTTCCGACATCTCCTGACCCCAGCACCCGGTGAGGTACCCTGAGGATCTGGCCAGCTTGGCAAGGTTCCTTTGCATAACAGCCTACCTGCCCCTGCTAGTTCCCTCCCTGCTTTCCCCCCCACATACCCCTACACGTACACCTCAGCAGACCGGCCACCTTAGCATATTCGGATTGCGCCACAGCCCAACCTGCCCTAACAAGTACCCACATAGCACGCCCTCTTGCCCCCCTCACAACCCAAAACCAAGCCGCCCCAACATCAACCTGCCCAACATCCAATCTGCCCTGACAACTGACCCACACAGGCCCCCCGCCCCCGCCGATAAACCAGAACCAGCCTCACATGAACCTGCCCAACAGCCAGAAACCTCAAAGCCTCACAAATCAGAACCAGCCCCCACCTCAATCTCTGGGAAGTTGGCCAGCTTGGCAGGGCTGGGCTTGCCCATCAGGAGTGTGTAAGTCTTCTTGCCCGCCCGTTGGGCCGCCTGCCGCAAGCTCTGGATGGCATCCCGGTACCCGGCCACACCCAGGGTGCCCACAAGGATGCCTGCAGGGCACATGCGGAGATTCTTGTCCTGTCATTTTCATGGAATCCCGGAGCGTACTGGTTGGGTGAGACAGAGACAGACTGGGTCAGATTGTCTTACAGCCGGACATGACAGCAAAGCTTGCCCCACCCATGGCCTGAAGGTCAGCCCAAAGAAATGGCTAAGTCAAGCCAAGGGCCCCGCCCAGCTCCCCAGGGCTACCAAAAACACATCCGCCATCCCAGAAGCCAATCAGCTTGACGAAATGCAAGGCGCTCACCCAGAACGTTCGCCAAGCCACACTCCTTTCTCATGTAGCAGCGCTCAGCTCCGTTTGCCACCACACAGCCTTGACCTAGACCCTCACCCCACCATGCTAGCCACACGAGCCTTCACCCTGCAACCATAGCCAAGCCCGCGAGGCCAATCACACCCCAGCCTGGTCGCTCACCCACAATGTTGGCCACGCGAGCCTTCTCCACTAGGAAGTACCGTCTCCGCAGAGCCCGGCTGACCTGCAAAGGCAGGCCTTCCTGCAGCCCGGCGGGCGGCCCCTGGGAATCAAACACCGCCCACTGGCAGCTGTTGAAGGTCATCTGTAGCTGCAGCAGCGCCGGCGCCTCCACCGAGCCCACCCACACCAAGCAACAGTCCGAAGTGGAGGTGCCCTCTTGAAGCTGCCAGTGGTAGCCGGCGAGGCTGTCGCCGCTACCATGGCTACTGTCCGGGGCAGCATCTGGCTGCCGACTGCTTGCTGGGTTTGCTCCAGCGGGGCCTGGTATGCTGCTGCTGCTGCTGCTGCTGCTGCCGCCGACAGCGGCTCCAACAGCTTCTTGTTGCTGCCCTTCACTTCTGCAGCAGGGTATCTGTGCTCCCTGGCAGCAGCTGCTGCCGCCACGCATGCAGAGACCTCCTGCCTCGGGTTGCTCAGGGCTCACGGCCGCCACCTCGTGCTGGTGCCCCACCCCAAACCCGCAGCACTTGCTAGAGGTTGCTGTCGCACCGTCATGCGGCACCACAGGAGCTACTGCAGTGCAGTTCTCTGCTGTTGCTGCTGGGGCTGCAGCTGCTGCTGTTGGTGGTGGCTCTCGACTGGGTTCCAGGTGCTGCGAGGGCACCACAGCAAATGTGAGCGGGGTGGAAACCCCACGCTGTGCCAGCTGTGCTGCCAGCTGGCTCCGCACTTGGGGGAGCAAGTGCAACAGGGGTTGGTCGAGGAAGACCACGGCGTGCTGACTGGACGCAAGCACTGAGCTTGCTGCAAGGCCGTTAGCTGCCGCTGCCACATCAAGCTGGCCCTCTGGGAAGACAAAATAGGCGGGCAAGCGAGACAGCCGGGTCATGGACGCCCGACCGTAATGAACCTACAGCCAAAATTATCTCTTTAACTGTAACTTCTTGAGAACAATTTGAGAACACTTTGAAGTGTTTAACTGCCTGGATACTGGTCGACGCAACCAGCAGGTGAGCACGAGGGCAACAACAGGATGCTGCACTACAGGTTCAACAAGGCACGGGCGTGGCAAAGCAATGAGCCGGTGTGCCCTAGCTGCAGCATGTATATTGTCACACAACCCCGACCACCCACCCGCCCAACCACCCCCTCTTACCACGCAGTGGGCCCCCCCGTGCTGTGCGGCCACCTCGTCCACACTCAGGCTGTTGTAAGTTGTGTCGGCCAGCACATAGATCTGCAGAGGTTGTAAAGAGTCTCTCGGTACCTGCCAGCGGGGCTTTACAAAAAGCTGCACAGTAGCAAGAGCTGACAGCAGGTCGGTAGCAGCAGCAAACCCCACCTGGGCAGAGTGGCCCCTGGACTGGCACTCTGACTGCAACAAGCTCACAAGTTGCGCTGCTTGACCCAGCAACTCATCTGGCAACTGCAACGTTACGATAGTGAAACCCCTCTCTGCTAGGTAACTCGCTGTCTCCGGGACACGCCATGCATGCCGCATGCTCTCGTCTGTCACTGGCGGAACTTCACTGCACTACCAGGCAATCTAGTTACGTGTGTCCTGGAAGCAGTTGACTTTGTATGCATTTTATGAGATACCAAGGTACCTTCCCTTGGAGCGTACTGCTCGTGCCGATGCCCTCCAAACCTTTCTTGTCTGGCACTGCGAGTTGCACTGTAAACTTGGTGGTCTACCTTGCACAATGTCAAGGGCAACCCGCGCGCTGTATAGACTATGCCTGCGCCAGGCGCTGGAGCTTGAGAAGCAGGGCCTACAACTAGAGTTTCGTAGACCGATGGACAAGCAGGTACGAGATCGAGCATTTTCTGTGACTGCAGCATGAGCGACTCCAGACTGCCCTCAGGATGGGGCTTGTGGCAGGTGATCAGTTTGTGGTGGTGCTGCAAGGGGACCTGCACAAAGGGGATCTGCAAGTTGAGTGCAGGCTTGGATGCAAGGGGGATCTACAAGGTGGACATCGCCAAGCCCAGGTCTGCTGCATCAAGAACTTCCCTAGACATGTGGGCCGGCGTTGGAAAAGGCACATTATGGTGCAGCCTCCCTGTCTGTCTCGTGACAGCTGCTGCACTGCTGAGACATGCTCAGTATATGCTGTTTTTATAGCCAGTCGTTGCTGCCCTTTGCAGCTTACAATATAGATGCCTTCAGGAGCCTGCTTCCTTGGGCTGCGGGGGTAAGCTCGACTGGCACACTGACATTGTCTGCGGCTGTGGCACTGTCCCCGTTATGGATCTGTTGCGCATTAGAGAGATTCTGCATCTAGGCTAGTTCAGTCTTACACCAGTCTAATACTGGGCACTTCACCTTGCGTACTTGCTGCAAATGGCGAGGGACAAAGGTCGCGACCGGTCGCTGCAGTCGGCAGGTGACAAATCTAATTACAATCCGTAGATAATGCTGGCTGACCCAAGCTCCGCCTGTGGTCTAACTGCAGGGGCTGGAGCAGGGTACTTTCAGCCCCAGCGAAGTGAGGGATTTGGTCCGGCATCATTTCCGCAGCCCGGCGCCTGCGGAGTCTGAGGCAGAGTACATAGACAGGGTAAGGACAAGTTCGCGTGGTCGCAGGTATCAGTTACTTGGAGTTTGAGGGGGCTGAGAAGCCTTAAGCTCCGGTCTTGGAGTTTGTCCGGTCCGGGCGGGATGGGGTCTGCATGGAGGGATGGGCAGCAAGAACAATAGCTGCCCCGCCCATGCGGGGTGCCTCTCTTCCCTCCCAATGCACCTGCTGCCGCCATTGAGGTGGATCTTTCTGCTGCAGAGTAAGTGGCCCAGCATTCCTGGTTCGTCATGCCATGCAGGCCATCACGTCTTTCAGGGTGCTGTCGGAGCAGGTCTACCTCATGCAGTGTTCCAGCAGCTGTCGCACGGAAGGCGTTGTGGTGGAAGTGACGTCTGCCTTCATGGGGGTGAGCAGAGTGCTGGGAACTGAAAAATTCATATATGATTATAACTGTGAAGCTGCAGGCCCCTCCCTGACCAACACTCAAGACAGTTGCACCTACCTCAAATATGCTTGCGTTACCTGCCAACATGAAAGCACACACTGGCGCACTGGTGGGACCCAAAAAAAGAAGGGATGTCAGGGCCAGCAGTTGGTGGACTTAGTCTCCGGCATGCACTTGCTGGGAGCTGGCATGGTGCTTGGGTGACTTGGTGTGCAGTGTAGATGCCTTAAGAGGTGCTGGCTAGCAGGGCAGCAAGACCCTACTTGGAGAAGCACTGGGGATGTAGCTTTCGCATGAGCTGTGTTCGTGAGGCCTTACTTTCCGTTGTTGTTGCAGAGAGAGTCGGAGCTCGACCCCATGTATGAAGAGCCGGAGGACGCAGAGGATGAGAAGCACCTGTTCACCTATAGAGTCAGGATATCGAATGTAGGGTGAGTCACAGGTGGGCATGAAAGGCCAAGCAAGATGAGCAGCACCTACTGCCTCAGACTTGGGTTTGAAGCTTGATGCTGTGATGGGCCTCCTTTTGGGTGTGACATTCATGGCAGTGTAGTGCTTGTGGGTGGCATTTGACCGTGTTAGCAGGCATGTGTGCCCAGGGCCCCTCCCAGGATGACCAAAGCAATGACAGGTACTGCTGACCTGGCTGCCGGGCGCCCCATTGTCATGGAGGCGCTTCCCTGCGCGGCCTTCAGGTGTTGAGACCTAGGCACACAGAACAGTCCCGTCTGAGGAGGGTGGGCAAGTGCAACACTGTTGTAGGCACTTGCAACATGGCAACATGTTTGTGGTTACAATATAATTGAGGGAGGTACCGCTGCCCTCAGGGCAGCGCAGCATGGAGGCAGCTTGGAGCTGTTCCTCCCCCGTTTGATGTCCCACCCACCCACCCACCCACCTGGGCTGCACACCCTCCCGCTGGCCCACATGCTGCGCCTGCTGGGTCCTCCCCCTGTCCAGGGACAAGACCGTCCAAGTGCAGGCGCGGCACTGGGTGATCACGGATGCCAAGGGCAAGGTGCAGGAGCTGCCCAAGTGGGCCCCCGCAATTGTGGGGGCCCGGCCCACGCTGGAGCCTGGCAACTGCTTCGAGTATTACAGCAGAACGGACGTTGACACGCGGTAAGTGGAGGCAGGCTGGGCAGTTGGGCGTGGGAGGGAAGCTGTCTCCGGGTGTTGATGTCTGGTGATGGTGCAGCGCCCAGTCGGTTTGCTGCTGGGATGTGGTGGGGTTGGCATGGTGGGGGCGACTGCCAGGTTCCCTTCGCCATGGCAGGCAGCCCACTTGTTGTCGACTGTCAGCATAGCATGCCAGCAAGGGAAGGCCTAGCGGCCTGCCAAAGCCACAACACCGGTTACTCAGCCTGGCCCGTTCCAGAAAGCCCGCTACCCTTGCAGTGCAAAATTATGCTCTTGGACGGCTTGTGCCCATGCAGGGAGGGCACCATGCGGGGAGCGTTCCAGTTAGCGGAGCTGAATTTAGAGGCAGGCAAGAAGGGGCCATGCCGGCTTTTTGAAGTGGAGGTGGCACCATTCAAACTAAAACCACCAGGGTCCTGAGGGCGGCGCTACACGGAAGGACCACCAGGGTCCTGATGGCGGCACTGCACGGGGTCAATTGGGGCATCCGAGCTGGCGGGAGCGGCCTGGGCCGACGAACGAGCATAGCACGCTGCAGAGTGCTCCACTGCATGCCTGACCATCACCATGAAGAAGCATAGCTGGAAATCTGCGAGGCTACAGCTGTGGCTGGGCCTTGCTGGGCAGCTGTGCTGGCTGGCACGGCCCAAGAGGCTGGTGCGCACAGGGCTTGTCCGTCAGAGCTACATGATCATGTTGTCATGTGCAACCATGTAAAACCCAGCCTTGCTGGGCTGTTGCTCCAATTTCACTTGTCTGCCGCAAGCCCACATACAGTAACCTGCGCCTACAAGTCATGCGCCATGTGCAACCAGTGCCTTCCAAGTCCAGCTATCAGCCCACCAAGCAAAGAATGGAGCCGCAAGGGATACGTACTACTTTACACGAGTATAAAAAGAGTAAAAGGAACATGGGTCACGTTAGTACAGAAGGAATATATGGGATACGACAGCCCAGATCTGGGCGAGCGCAAGCAGCGTCCCAAAAGCAAAATTAGGATGGGCCATCCACTGACCAGCGCTCCAATAATCAATCCGTCAGGCGTCGAGTAGGTCATAGTCATCCAACTTGTCATTATACCGCAACACCTGCAGCAATGACAACAGGATACTGCGTCAAGCTCTTGTATCTTACACAGCGTACCACCACACTGGCACCATTGCCATGAAGGTTGTCATCAACAGAAGAGTGCCCATACATTGGTTAACCACGTGCCCATACATTGGTTAACCACCCGTAACCAAGAAGGGTAAGAAACTGCCATTGTGTTGCTGCGATACCAGGGCTCATCCCTGCAGAGGGCGGGTGGGCAGCTGACCTGTTGTGCTGGTTAAGTGTGCCATGTCCAACAAATTGGTGCCATGTCCAACAAATTGGTGCCATGTCCAACAGATTGAGTGTGAATGCTCGTGCTCCTAGCCCAAATGCCACTCTCCCACCTGCCACCACTGCCACTGCTGCCTCCCGGCCCTGCCTGCCTGTCTGCTGCCCTTGCCCTGCCACTCGCGATGCCTTACCTTGCGCTTGATCTTGGATGTGTCAACCCAGGTCACAAAGTCCTCCATGTTTCGTGTCACCAAAAAGGCAGGGTCCGTGACTGCGGGAGGCAAGGTAGGTTCAACAACAATAAGTGGAGAGACTGCTCGCTACTGGCTCAGGTAATCATGACCATGCCAGCTCCCCCTTACGTCGAGCAAAAGCTGCTGTGACGTCTCCTGTTCAGTGTCGCAGCACTTCCCGTTAAGCGCATAGCAGCTGGCCCCCAGAACTCAAGGATTGCCCACAAGGGGCTGTAGTTGTTGTCGTCACACTTAAGAATCGTGGCGCATCTCGACACTGTGCGAAAGCAGTTGCCTCTACCCATGCAGGTATAGTGGAGGTGGCCTACTAATTATGGGCTACTAGATATGGATAAAACAAACACAATTTGTCCACTACATCAACATCACCCAGCGCCTCATCATACAGGCTGCCACCACAACCAACATTGCCAGGTGCCTCACCCGTGTCAGGGCCGACTCGCACATGCCCCTGCTCAACAAACGTCACCGCCTCCCGCAGTGTCTCCGCCATCTTAAGGCGCACCATCACTACTGATAACCGGCGGCGGCAGAAGGACGATGTGGACAGCTTTTCCAGCTGAACCAGGCTCTTCTTGGTTGTAATGGCACCCATATCATGTAGCCTGCAAGGTTGTCAGAAACCGATGTGATACCTTCAGTTCAGTTGTTCGGTCCTCCTTTATGATTGAAGTGTCGGCCGCACATGGGTTGTTACCCAACTTCTTCGAAGAGCGAGTTCACACAGAATTGCGCCACCGGAACAATTGGCTTGTGCCACCAGTGCACTGTCAGCCCACTCAGCGGCTGCTGTTTGCTTGCTGTTGTGGACCTCCTTGCCGCTGCTCCTTGCTAGGCATGCGCACAGGAGAAGCACCTACTTGTTGAGCAACTGCTCTGTGAGCTCTATTCTCGTGCTGTCCTGCGGGTCCAGCCGCTTGACCGTGGCAACCAGCTTGGTGATCATGCCGCACAGCTTGTTATACTTCTTATAGTCGTCCCTGTTGGTAATGTGGTAACGCCGCATCACCTGCACCGCAGCGACAGTTCCTCCTGCCATTGACAACTCAAGGCTCGGACCGCCCATGTTGCATGCATAACACAAACCATAGCCAATAAACAGCTTGTGGTGAGAGTGTGTAGACACCTACTTGCAGCTCTCGCAGGTTGTGCTCGTTCTTCCATTGCAAAAAGTCGACTTTCTTTAAGAGCTTCTTCTCGTGAAACTTGAGCTGCCTCATTGTGGAAATTTTGCAAAGCTATTCCTGACGATAAACACAAACAAGGGACACTAAGCAAGCAAGTGCATGCACAGAGAGATTCCCTTTACCGATACCTCCAGGGGTCAGGTGGGATGCCGGGTGCTCACTTCTGTGTGGCACGCATCCTTTGTTTTGTTTTGAAGCAGGTCGCTCGGTTCACATTGTAGGATTTTTCAGAGCACACGGCCCAACGCACAAATTTCCCTAGCTTGCAGCTGCCTGCTTACCAAGGTGTGAAGCCCAATGCACAGAGTTCCTCAATCTAGCAAATGCCGGCAGCCGCTGCCAAATGAAGCCAGCTTAAATCATTAAATGCAAACTAGCATTACAAGAGGTCCCAGTTTGGAGGCAGCAATCCGAAGGACACATGTGAAACCCCGAAAGATGAAGCAATATCTAGGAAAATACAGCATTGCTGCCAATGAGGCAAGTCTTGCGCAGTGATCAAGTAACCCTGCACTCCACAGCGTCCATACAACGAGCTCCACACAACCTTGCCCTGCTTGGTTGCTGCCCCTTGCCCACCGTCACATCCACTTCTCATGTCTCAGACAGCCCATCAACACAACTGCAAGACAAGCCTGACTTGGCTAGTACTCATCCAAACGCTGGAGCAGATACTGCACCTCCACTTCCTTAGTCAGCGGCATAACCCATTGCTCATACAGCTCGGCCACCGCTTCAGGCTTGATCTTGAAAGATGCCCCATGCGAGGCGGGCCCCCCATTGCTGCTGCTGCTGCCGCCACTGCTGCTGCCGCCGCTATGCAAATGCTGGGCGCTGCTATGCTGAGGCGGGTTGGAGTTTGAAGGGCCTGCAAGGTCGTCCAGGTCCTGGCCAAATGTGGCTGCCTTGCGCCTTACTCGGTCGATAACCTACACACACAATAACAGGGACAAATATAGGCAAGTGCCACAGCACATTGCCATGTCGCAGCCCCCGCCGCGTGCTGTGCGGATCGGCTGCTGCCTTCTGGACTACAGCGGAGATATGCTGGCTGTCAGGTGCGGACTTCCTACTTGATGCATTACAGAGAAGCCAGCACGTGCAGTTCTTGTATGGAAGACCTGGCAGCCGCAGGGCCTTTACCCACCATCCTTCCCCAACTAAGACACCCGTGCAACTGGCTTCAACTACATCAGACACTGCAACTCACAGCACGTGTCCTCCCTGAGACCACCCAGACTGCCTGTGGTCCCAGAAGTCAATGGCTGGGCGGCCAACGAAGCCGCTGGCCCCCTCCATGGAGGCTGCTTTGCGGCCGGCAAACAGCCACGTCATTGTCTTAGCCGAGGTCTTTACACTTGCCTTTAGCTCCACTGCTCTGTCGGTCAAGGTGTCCAAGATGCCCTGGGCATCTCGTCGCTGGATAAGCTGGGTGTACTTCTCAGGCTGCGCTTTGAACTTTGCCTCTGCCACAAACTTGCCAAAATGGATGCGCTTGGACAGGGCCTGCAACACAAGCGTGAGGGGCGGGCCACTGGAAGACTTAGGACCGCCTATGGCCTTTAACCTCAGCAGGGTTCAGCATCGCAAACTCTTTCCTGGCACTCAAGGAAGGCAACGGGGAGAATGCACGTTTCGTAACAGTCAGGCAGCCAATGGGGAGACTGCACGCTGCAGACTAGTCATAAGTACTACAGCTGCCCATACGCCACAGCTCCCACCAGAGGGGAGACAAGTCAAGTGCACAGTGCATGTTCCGTTTGTTGCAAAGCGGAATAAGAGTCTGAGCGGAGGCCGTCACCTGCAAAATCATGACGTCATACATGGCGGCAGACCCATAGTTATGGTCGTCGCCGGGTTGGGTGATTTCTGGCAGCAGGTGCTCCAGGTACATCGTCATGATCTGGTCATTAATGTTGACCCGGGCGCTGCATGGTGCCAGCACCTGCAGGAAGTTTTCTTAAAGAAGTGTTACAAATTCGGTGCAAGGGGCGCCTGCAGCCGGCTCATAAGATAGGAGCCCAGGTCAGCGCTCAGAGGCTGGACAGACTGTGCAGTCAGAGTCCAGAATGCCGACCATGAAAGGGAAACCAGGCTAAACAATGCCCATATATAAGATAGCTACCTACCACCAGCTCCCCAGTCCTTCCCCACCACTTGCCCAGCTTTGTCAAAGGCACTAAGTCCCACTGCCCTGTGAGTCAGGTGGCTGCCACCGACAGGGACCACTGCAGTCAAGCCCCGTACCTGAGGGAAAGAGATTGGCGGGATGACTAGTGGTGGTATGCTGTCTGGGAAGTAGGCGTGCTCGTCTGGGCTGGTATAACGTCGAATCTTGCCGTGCACCTGCTCTGTTTCGCGCAGCAGGTACTCTAGAAAGGTATACTGCCGACCGTCAGGCATGAAGGCTGGCACAGAGACGCCGCCCCATTGGTACACAGCATCATTGCGGGCAAACTGGGCGCGCTCGATGAGGCTGAAGATGATAGTGTCTTCCTGCCGGATGAGCGACTGCCTGATATTTGCCAGCGAGAGGGCAGTGCTAAGGTCAGACTCTAGAGCACCAGGCTGCAAATTAGACCAGCTGACAGATGCTTCTGGCGTCGCTGTTGCTTGTGCCTGAGCCTGTGCCGCAGGTGGCTGTGACGCCCGACCTTGTGCCGGGCGCACGGGCGCACCATGTGGGGCTCGCAGGGGCTTCATGCCGCTTTGAGGAAATAGGTGAGCCTTTCGTGGGGGCTGCCACCGCGAGAGACCCTTCATTACTAAGACTAAAGTCAACCCAGGCCAGAGCCAATCTTCATTTGACAGGAATTAGATTTGAAACGGTGGGACAGGGTAATCGGAGGAAGTTCTGGGGGAGTATCGTGACTAATCGATGTTGTAATCTCCGTATTGTGCCCCCCTACGCCTCTTTCATCTTCTTTGCATCGATTGAACTCTATTCACAGCCCAGCCATTTGACCTCAGGTATATGCCAAAAGCTTGTCATCAGGGCTACTCGTGATGTCCACTCAGGATCCTCCTGTCTCCAAGTTGGGACGCCTCAAGGCGTTGAGGGCAGTCAAGGCGGCTCAGGCGTGCTCAGGCAAGCTTGGATTCATGTGTGATACACTTAGGATCTGTTGTTCCTAGGCTGAACTCAATTGGTTACCGGAGATGTTTGCCATACACTTCACTGGAGCCAGGGCTGTCACCTAAGCGAGGAAGCTAGCACGCCCCTTGCAGGGGCCTTGTCAGCGGGAAAGTCGCACTTGCTGAACGATGCCTATATGGGTCGCTTTGACACAGCCTTTGCTTCTCCTGCCAATGAGGCGCCCGGCAAAGTATCTGGCTTCGCCAGGCGACGGTGAGAAGGGAAAATTTGACAGGCCTGCTCACTTCAACGGGGTCACATAATGCACTGAAGGCTTGAAACCAAGGGACCCTAGCATTGTATCGCCGTCAGTGTGCCTGTGAACCCGAGTTGACAAGCGCTGCAGGGTGAAGGGCCCCCAACCAGGCAGCACAGTGGCAGTTTCACAGCTCGGCAGCAAAACTGCGTCTTCCCAAGCCACAGAAAGCCCTGTTTCAAACGGCAGTCGACCAGCAGCAGTATCCCACCTACCAGCAGCAGGCGCCGCAGGACAACCTTCCTGGGTCACCAGGGGGCCGCAGGCCCCCGGGGCTACGCCAGCTCTGCCTTGGACTCTTGAGGAAGCAAGGGCCACGTCAGTCAAGCTATCCGACCGCAACATTTTGTGCGCCAGCCTCGACTGGACTGCTGGAGAGGCAGTCTTCGGTTGTGCTGACCATGCCCTATATGCTGTGGATATCTGCAGGTCCCTTAAGGCACGTGCTCTGTACAGCAAGCGATTTGGGCACAGCGAGTGGGTGACCGCCGTGCGGCACCTGCCAGCAACTGGTGGCATTGTGTCGGGCGGGATGGACTCCAAGCTGTGTTTGTGGGACAAGGCAAGGACCACTTGTGAGGACCTGCAGGGTCACAGCGGCAGCATCTCACATATAGAGTTGGCAGACTCGGTGGGCAGCCGCTTTGTGAGCGCAAGCTATGACAAAACACTTGTGCTGTGGGAGGCCCACTCCGGCTGCAAGCTACTGCGGTTGGCTGGACACCAAGCCCCGGTGCTGCAGCTGTGCACCGCCTCCAGCGCTGGCGGTGGGCCTGCGGCCGCAGCTTCTGGCGACCGCAGCGGCGGCCTGATCGTTTGGGACTTGGGAACTGGCAAGGCAAGGTGCAGGGTGGCCTCCGCCCACCAGGGCCACATCACCGCACTGGCAAGGGAAAGTGCCGAGCCCAGCGAGAGCAGCAACCCCTTCCCTGGCCACAGCTCCACAGTGCTGCTGTCTGGCGGCCAGGATGGCTACCTACGTGTGTGGGACTTGCGGGCGGTTGGACCATCTGCTGAAGCTGCTGCTCATGTGGGCCAGGCTGGGCTGGGCGCAGTCAGTGCCTTGCTGGCCCCCACCCACGGAGACAGCTTGGTTGTAACGGCTGGTGCGGATGGACATGTGACAGGTCTGGACAGGCGGCAGGGCCTGCAACAGGCCTGGGCGGTGCAGCTCCCAGACTTCCCCTATAGCTTGGCCGCCCAGGGCAGCTTGGTGCTGGCTGGCTGCGGCGATGGGTCGCTGGTTGTTATCGACAGGTGCAGCGGCACAGTCCTCTGCACAACCCAGGCTTCCAGTGCTGCTGTGCGAACAGTTGACTCTGCAGGGGGGAAGCTGATTACTGGTGGGGATGACGGCGTGGCTGTGGTCTATCAGACATAGTGATTAGGTGTCTGCCACAGGGTGCAAAGTGCCTCAAGGCAGCCGCAGGCCATACTTCGCGCGGAAAATTGACCGCAGACTTGTCCAGCCTGTTCTGTCACCTATCTGCAGCATCGTTGCCCCTGCGCGTAGCAATATCATATTGCATGATGCGGGGCCAGACGTGTAGGTTGGATGTAGATCGGACCACCCACATGCCTGCAGTCAACGTTGAAACCTGTAAGGTTTGCTTGTTCATGCATAGTCCCACCTTATTCAGCGCTTACGCCCGATCAGGGAGCCCCCATGGGGTTCCCACGCGGTATGGCTCGCCACATGGCCTTGCAAGCAAGGTCGTAGCTTAGTAAGTAACAGGCTAGACGTGCAAAAGCTGATGTATATATAAATCGATGTACTTCTTATGAGTTTCAAGAAGGCGAAGCGTCTCGCAATTTTGCACGCGGCGCACGTCGGTTGTAGGCGCGCCTGGCCCAGAATCAGAAGCAGGCGTTCACGAGTTCTTTTGAGAAAATAGGTAAGGGCCATTTTATTCCCTCTCCTGGATAACTTAATGAATGTCGTTGAGGAGACCATATCGGACTGGGTACTGATAGCCGTCCGGCTCTAGCCGGTCGCCTTTATGCCAGCCCCTCGGCCTATCACGCAAGCAAGAATCGGTCGTGCCGAGGTGCGCAAATTGCGACCATGCGGCAGTGAGGGCGCTTGAGCAGGAGTGGAGGCCCTTGGATTCATGACGTTAACCCGCCCGTGAGAGTGGCCCTGTTGAGCCCTGTTGAGGCAACCAGCTTCCGCTTTTGGGGGCGCGCCTTGCCATGCTGCAGGTACTAGGCCCTCTCGTGGTGTCTGTATGGCTGCTGGCCCTCCTGCCACCAGTCAGGGGCACGAGCCAGCAAGCCCTTGTACGAGGGACTGACTTGGCCTTCCTGAAAGCCCACTCTGGTGCGTACCAGGCCTTGCAGGCAGGTGCTTCACCGCTTGGGCCAAGAACATCGTCCCCGAGTATTAGGGGCTCTCTTGTGCACCAAGTGGTACGCTTTCCTGCAGCCCGTCCGTCGCCTTGCTGTCACAGCGGAGGTTGGCGTGCCAGTAACAACTGGCTATGCTGGGTCAGCTGGAGGAGCCAGCTGCGGCTGGCAAGACAGCTTAGCCTGTCTAAAGGAGGCCTACCTCCAGCCGTGCAGGGACCTTTGCTATTCGTCACAACACCGTCTTTGCGGGGCAACCCATCGCTGGGAGAAATGGCAGTGAACCACAGGGCAGCCTGCAAGGATGTGCGGAAAGCTGTGAGGTGGCGGCGGGGTGCGGTGCATTCCACTATTGTGACAGAGAGGTGCGGGGGTTAGCAAGAAAGGTTGTGCATGGCTCCAACAGGACACACGCAGCAGCAGACGGGTCTCTTGGCAGCATGTCCAGTGGCAGCTGCAGCCTTTGGTGGCATGTTCAGTGCAAAACTACAGTAGTGACAGTCACCAGCCCGTTGCAACAAGGGTGGCAAATGTAGCATGCACTAAAGCAGCTCTGCCGTCAGCGGGAGTGGCGGCACTGGCAGTCTCATGTGAGGCATGCAGCTCAGAATCATGGCTTGGTAATCCAGTTGATAATATAGTCAACGTAATCACCCCCCAGCTGGATGGCTAGCAGGCAGGGTTGGGTGCTCACCCTTGGGGAATCAGATACCCATGACCCACCCATGCTTCCTGCAGGGGGGCTGCTTGATGGGGCCCCAAGGGCCCCTGCTGTCCCAGCGCTCATGCCAGCTATTGGTACCCGCCAAGGCGGTACAGATTGCGGTGGTCCAGGGCGCGGCCGGACCAGACTACCCCGTCACTGCAGGTGAGGGGCAGCAGTTGCAGTTAGCTGGCTGGTTGGACCTCTGCGTGGCGTGCGGGCGGCTGCTGGGCCTGCTTCATGCCACGTCAATGTGACATTTCATAGCGCCTGCCACTTGTAAAGCGCGGGACCTGTGGTGACTTCCAGCGGTATGTGTGGGTGCCACCAGGGCTGCGCATGGAAGTCGAGCACCGAGGCCCCTTGGACGGCTATGTGGAGTTCTACGGCCGCTGCCTCCTGTATGAGTTCGACCTGCCGTGCCCAGAGGGGCAGTGTGCGGCGGGGCCCATGCTTCTTGAGGTAAGCCTGGCAGGGTCCACTTGTTTTCTGGTGGCTGTGCCCACCCCAGCAGTGGGGACCATGCCTCCTGAGTAAGCCTGGCAGGGCACGCTTCCGTCCCGATGGGTGTGCCCACTCCACCCCAGGACCCACCCAGCCCACCTGTTGTGCTAGAATGTAGTGGCTGCCAGACCATTTTGAGCAGAGTGGTTGGCATGCACAAACCCTTCCTTCCGTATGACTAGGTTGGGTCGCCTCAACCGCAGTTGCCCTTGTATATCCAAGAGGCCCTTGTATGTACCGTTGTATATGCCCTTGCATATACAGGAGGCCAAGCGCCGCTGCGATGCCTGGCCAGAGTGCCAAGCATTTGTGTTTGGGCCGCAAGGGCTGGGAGCTCTTAGCGGGCGCAACCTGTCGGGCCCCTTGGCGGCTTTCAAGGGGGCCGGGCCGGGCCAGTTCATTGACATGAGCCGGAGCAGCCTGTCTTCCAGCTTCATGACCTTCGTGAAAATGGGGGGCCTGGAGCCACCTGCAGCTGCTTTCCCTGTGGGCATGCTCTCGGCCTTCAGGAGCACAGGTGTGCGGGCAGGCTGGTATGCTGCAACTTGGGTTGCTAGCAGGATAGGTGGTGGGTGGGCCTAACTTGATCCAGGTACCAATGGATCAGTGACGGCAATATATGCTGGTAGCCTACGAACACACCCAAGACTTAAGCTGGGGAGTACCGTCTTTAGAAGGACGCAACCAGGCACAACCATGGAGTGGCGTCCCCCATAGCCACTACCCTCTCTTGTACCCTAGTCGTGCACAGTGCACTCACAGAGAGGCGGACAAGACAAGTGATTTGTTTTGAATGAGTTCCTTTGCAGGCACAGTTCTGGTGGTCATCTGCCTGGCCATAGCTCTGTCAGCCGTTGGCGTCGTGCTTTGGTGGCGGAGCCACCAGCCGTCCCGGTATGCGGCATCAGAGACCAAGCCCATACTTGGTGCTGGCCCGGACGGTCCAGTGTCCAGCGCTGATGGGTCGCCTACACTGAAAGCGAGGCAGTCAAGCCAGGACACCTGCTTGGAGCTTGGCTCGATGACGCAGTTGGTGAGTTGCGTGCTGTGGATGTATTCCAGTATCATGGGGCAACTAGGTCTGGTGTAGGTGCTTGGGCCGTAGTAGGCAAGGGAACCTTGCCGGGTAGGCCCCCGAATCTCCGCAAGCGCTAGCCTTTGGGCGCGCTGTGAGATACAGGGCCCGCCGCCGCAGTGCTGCTTTGCCCAGAAGTGTCCCATGCATGGCACCCTCCCTGGACATATCACTTGAACGACAGTACGAGAGCGGCTCCTGCGTCCTGGGCTGCGTTAGGGGCCAATCTGCCGCAAGGACAGTCTGAGAGCATGTGTCCTTGCTCGTCTCCGTGGGGTGCAGTGGGAGCCGACCGTGTCGTGCAGCCTGGGTGCCCACGTGGAGGACTCAGCTGCCGGCGTGCAAGCCTTGGACTTGAGTTGCTTCACAGACGCGCCAGGGCTCCAGGTATTTATTGATTATCTTATCTAGCCTGGCCTCTCGCTATCCAGATTTGGAGGGCGTGCTGGAGGACACATGCTGCGCATCGGCTGCCCTTCTGAATAGTTGGACTGCTCAGCTCAGAAAAGGGGCGCCGTTGGTCATGCATTGTGGTGCCCTGCCGAGGAGTGTGCGGATGCTGGTCTGCCTGCCGCAACCGGCACACCAAGTAGTGTCGTGAGGCGTGTCCGACACCTGGAATGCCTCCGAAGCACGAAGTGGATGGCAGTGACGGCTGGAGGGTGCCGGGCCCTAGGACCAAACTCCCGGGGGTGCCTGTTGTGCTGTGCAGTGGGCTGATGTGCTGGTCCCCCGAGAGGCTATCGAGCTGTGCCGCGACTCCAGTGGCGGCCTGGAGAAGCTGGGCAGGGGCGCCAGGTCAGCTTGGCTCGCTCCTGGCCTGTTGCCTGCCTGCGTGCTTGCCTGCCTGCCTGCTTGCTGATATAGCTCGAAATAGCTGGTTTGGGTTGTTGGCGCCCCGGCGGCAGCTGCTCGTGCGATTGACTCCTTGTGTGCAGCCATACTTAAGTATGCTTGGTTGCATCTCTAGTGGATACAGTGCCAGGCTGGGTTCGGCACCGCCCTGGCAGTGCGTCATGTACTCACAGCACGGGGTCCTGTTCTTATCCACTGGCGGGTGGCTTCCTGTGATACTCAAACTGTCACGGTGCATCCCCGACTCCTGCAGTGGCGAAGTGTACCGAGCAGTGATGCACCCGGGGGAGAATGAGTGTGCAGCCAAGATTTTCAGGTTCAAGGGCCTAAACAGCACACCCAAGCACTTCATCCAGGTATACTTCGTAAAGCTGGCCCAGATGGTCACAATGAGCCGGCCCCCATCCTGCCAAGTGGAGTAGAGTGTGCCGTGGCAGCGGGGAATTAGGTGAGGAAGCCTGCAGGCCATGCTCCTTACCCACCTTGCCTTGCCTGTTGCGCAGGAGATACGCACCCTCTGGCGCACGAACCACCCAAACATAGTGCAGTTTCTTGGGGCCAGCATCGATGGTGAGTCGCCCACCTTTCCGCCACCCCCGCTGGGGTGTGCAGCTGGGCCGTTGGAAGTACTTCGCTAGTGTGATTGCTGGGAACACGCGCCACCAGACCTGCATTCACAGAGCACCTGTGGCAAACGTTTTGCTCTGTGTTGGTGGAGAGTATGTGACCTCGTGACCCCTCTTTCTCTGCTGTGCTGTGCAGACGAGGAAGGCCTTCTTCTCATGGAGCTCATGTCGGGTCAGTAGGCCTCCTTGCGCCCCCAGCAAGCCTGACGTTGTATGTTTCACAGTGTGTGCTTGCATGTTTCCGCGGACATGCATATCAGACACCCTGCCTAATCCCACAATTGTGAGCAGAGTTGGACCAGCGGGTAGCTGCCTGTTGTTTACTGCAGGGGGCGACCTGGCCAGCCGCATGCACGACCAGCTGCCAGATGGGAAGGGCAGGCTGTTTGCCTGGCGCAACCAGGGGGCACGTGTGGCGCTGCAAGTGGCGGTGGGGCTGGCTTACCTGCACCGCCAACGGATCGTCCACCTGGACTTGAAGCCTGAGTGAGTGTAGACGCGCCCATGCGGTGGCGCTGTGGTTGCGGGAGCCTCAATGAGGGCCTGGAACCCCCTAGGGTCCTGGGTATTTTAAGCCTGGGCGTATTTGTTTCTTTTTCTGTTCCAAGGAGTGCGCGTGCGCTTTGGAGGTCATGCCAGCTAGACCTGCTCCGCATGAGCAGACACTCACATGGCGTGCCTGGGGGCCTGGCTTTGGTACTCATTGACTTGAAGCTCAGTGCACCCTTGCAGGAACGTCTTGCTCACCAAAGATGGTGACGCAAAACTGGGCGACGTGGGCTTTAGTAGGTGACGGATCCTTGCGAGGGGGGGAGATATTGGTCATATAGGTTTCAGTGCATCTGATGGCCCGCCAGGTAGCTGCACTCTGTGAAACGAGGAGTGGGAGCTGTGGTAGTGGCTGGTTGCTCCATGCGTCACTGGTGCTGCGATCTCAGCTCGCAAGCCTTGGCCTTGCAGGCTTCTCCTGCAAGACCACCTCAGTAGCAGCAGCCTGGACGGCCAGTGCGGCACATTCAACTACTGTGCACCCGAGGTCCTGCTTGGGCAGAAGGTGGGTGATGACTCATCACTGGCGTACAGATGGGTAGCCAAGCTGGGCTTGCATGGAGTGCCCATGCGGGTTCCTAGTGTTCCTCGTGCGGGCATGGAGTTGTCCTTGCCAGCTAGCCTCCAGATACTGCTGGAGCAGATCCAAGGGGCAAGTCGTCGCGGGGTGACTCCGGTGTGCTGCAGGCGACCGAGAAAGCAGACTGCTTCTCCTTTGGCGTGTGGCTGTGGGAGCTGCTGAAAGGGGAGCGCCCAGTGCGCGGCACGCTGAGCCCGCTCTCTGCCCCCCAGGACTGTCCACCTGAGGTGGCGGCGCTGCAAGGGCGGTGTGTTGACTATGACCCCCGCCAGCGACCCAGCGCAGCGGAGATAGTAGCGGTACTCACTGGGTGCGGCACCAAGCGGCCCGACAGGGCGGGCAAGGGTGTTGTGCCTGATGATGGCGGCAGCGGCGAGTCTCAGCACAGGTCATCGGCAGGACAGGCTGATATCTGCTCGGTGGTGCGGTCGGTGCAGATACCAAAATGGAGGGTGCCACCCTCGCCCATGCTGGCGAGCCAGAGGCCCTTCTTGGGCTGACAAACATGGAGGGCCTAATAACTTGAGTGAAGTGAGTGTCCCCTGAGTTGCCACGATGGTGCAACCAAGGCATTGTGGAGGTACGAACCTCGTTGGCCATGAGCGACCATCAACCATTGCAGTCGTGTGCCTATTCCTTGCTTGCTGTATAGTTGCAATAAGTTACCTGCGCTCGTTTGTAGCACTGTATCTTGTCACCTACCTCTGTTTTCCTTCTAGGCCAGCCCAGCTGAGTCCAGGATCAGGATCGACCCTGGCAAAAGAGCAAATCTTCCTTTCACATCGGTGCATTGCCGCTGGTGGGTCCCAGTATATGCTGGGTGCACAAGCCTCTGCTATCCCAGCTCAGTACATGTTGTGTGGTGCTAGGAATGCGTGTGATACTGCTTGCCTGCATGGTTTTAGCTGTTGAGCATCGGGCTGTTGCGGTTGCCTGTGCATATGGCACGGTGCCTTGTAGCAATGGTACGTGATTAGAACATTGGGTGGCTGTAGAAAACCTACACCCCTTGCCTGCCTGGTTCCAGCCTGCTTGCATCTCTTTTGTTGGCTCCCAAGCTTGGTAATTGCTGCTCATGATGCTAATTTGCTGCTTCCAGGCAGCAAATTTGACTGCATAGGGTTGGCTGTTAAGAGCCACTGGCCTTGCCCGGCCTCACAAGTACTCCAGTGTAATGTTTATGATTATCTCTTCTATCTTCCGAAGGGACTGCAAAGGTGTGTACACATGTACATCTCCGCTGAAACTAGGTCAGCATGGCAGCTCAGCATGCCATGCATGGGGACACAGCATGGCCCTACCACTATGCCCGATTAGGGGCTACTCTACTTGTGCCCGACTTCACGGTGCATGAAGCCCTTTAGGATAATATGGTTGAGCAGAGAAGGCAGCTGACAGTGTACGATGAGTTTGGGGCCGGCGACCAGGAGCGCCAAAACCTGGGCGAACAGGGTGCCAGGCTTGCAGCTGCCAAAGCCGAGTGCCAAGCCTGGCTAGCGGCCCTGCACAAGCACTGTCAAGGCAGCAGCCAGAAGGACTTCTTCAAACTCCTGCGGGGCTCTTGCAAGGGCAGTGATCAGACGGTAAGTGGATGCCCTCGTCGGTGGCTGTATGACTTAAGAAAAGGTCGGTTGGTGAGGGCGCCATCCTCCCTGCAGGTGAAGGTCCTCAACCAGTCACGCGAGTGGATAGCCAGAGTCTTCCCATTCTCGAATGGCAGCAGCGCTGCCGAGGCAACTGCAGGCGGCGCTGCCTACCATGCACGCTGCTGTCAGTATCTGTACAACAGGTCTGCTGGACAGCTATATGAGCCAGTGGCTGTGCGAGCCCTGTGCAAAGACGAAGGCACGCAGGCTGGCTGTGGCTCAGCTTTGGCCCGCTGTTTGAACTGTAGAACGTGACTGTTGCCTCCGCTCCAGGACGCTGTTCAAGCTGATGACCAAGGCCATCCAGCATGCTGCACAAGTCCAGGAGCTGGCGCCCAGCGCTGTGGACGCTGTGGTGAAGCTGACGCTAGAGGACGAGGAGCTGCTTGCGGGCCTGCTCAATTGCTGTATAGAGGTGGGCAAGGGGGTCTCCCTACACCAAGGGAATGCACAATGCGACATGATCGCTGGTGATCAATGTGAGGCCACACCGTTGATAGATAGACCAGCTGGCCGGCAGCAGTAGCGTACTGGCACCCAGGGCAGCCATGCCCATTGCAGTCTGGGAGGGTCATCTGGAGAGCCGCTGCACAAGTTCTGACACTAGGTGCACTACCTGCCCACAGGTGGTGAACTTTGCATTTGTGGATAGCGCTGAGCAGCTCTTCCCCACCACAACTGTACAGCTGGGGCGCATGTGCCAGACGCTGGAGCTGTGGCAGGCAAGCCCAGTGGTGCTCGCTGCAAGAGCTCTGCCAGATGGTTTGTCAGTGGCATGACAGCATCCTGCCTAGCCCACTATTGAGCGGTAGCCCGGCTTTTTCCAAATCTCTCTTTGTGAACCATCTGAACTGGCAGCCTCAATGCTCATCTTGCAACTTGCGCAAGTGTGACTGAGCTGTTTTGGTCTACTGATGGCGAAATTATACAGTACAAAGGGGGCCATGACACTCATGTCACTGCAAGATGCAGGCTATTGACTGGCTGACCGCGCTGTGCGGGGAGGCAGATGATGCGGCAGGCGTCCCAGGCAAGCAGTCCTGTAGGGTAGTGTTTGGCTGATTAAGTAGTAAGGAGGGCATGTATGGCCTGCTTGTTTCTACTGATATTTCGGGCACTGTCGGGCCCTTGGAGACCCAGCGTGGTTGAACTGTGCGTACACAGCAGTGCCTAGCATTACCGCTGTGCATGTGCTTATCCCACAGCCACGGACTAGGCAGCTCATTGTGCGAATGCTGGTGCAGCATTGCCCAGCAGCCTAAGGGAATACCTGGCAGCAGTTCAGACGCGCATAGAGGAGGAGCTGGCATTCAGCGATGGCAGCACCATCTACAAGCGCATGGTGGCTCTGGAGGGCAACCAAGACATCCAGGGTGGGCAGCTGAGCACTAAGGGAGCCTCACTATAGGCCAAGAGGGCGGGTTAACCGAGGCAATGCATTTGTGTGGGCTGTGTGGGCTTGGAGTCAAGGTCTACTTGTGGTGGATGCATGGTAGACAGCACAGCACGGCACTCCCCACCCACATGCTATTTCAATGAACTCATGGGCAGGCGTGTGTCTCGTTGAGGCTTGCAGAGACGGTGGCCGGTGCGGTCAAGAAGCGGCGCAGAAGCCCCCTTGCTGCCCAGCCTGAGCCCAAGGAGGGCCCTGGGGCGGCGCTGGTGGCGCGCTTCATGCCCAGCCTGTGTGCCACTGCCATGGCTCGCACCACGCTGGTGTGCAGGGGCCTGGCGGCTGACTACACCGAGCTGACGAGCGTGCCAGGTAAGGCATAACATCATGCATTTTCTGTCACTTAGTATGTGTATCAGGTGTTGTCCATCATGTCAACCGGTAGAGGCGCTGCCGGGCTTGTCTAGTACGGGTGTGAAGGCAGCCTGTTTCAGTATACCGCTTTTTGACCCCACGTGTGGGGGAGTCAGGCATGATGGTCAGGTAGTGGCACCCAGTCACAACATCTTAGACCCTTGGTACACACAGGGTACGCAGCCTGGGTCACCCCTAGGTGGGGCAGTCCCAGGGCCACGTGCTGGCTGACGCCTGCAGACCTGGCAACCAAGTGCTGCACCGTGGTGGACCTTGCCCTCTATGACCACCTGGAGCTCCTGTTCAACCAACACCTCTCTGTGGTCATCGCCGCTGCCATCTACTATACGGTAGGTTGCACCTGCAGGGACACCCAGAAACTGGCTAGTCTCCAATGATGCGTAAATGCCTGGAGAGAATTTTTTTTTTAAGCCAGTGTTATCGATTGGCGCACACTGCATCTTTAGTTGCGGCATGATGGCTTGGATTGCTTCAATTATCAGCATGCGCAGCAGGCACTGAGTGTGCCCACAGGCCTCACGCAACTTTTACATGGTCCTAAAATTTCCTGGCACAGCTGCGCCTGCATGACGTGACCACCATTTCATTCCGCAAGATCACTGGCTACATGGCAGCCACACTCATCAACCACAGCGAGCAGACCTTCAGCCACGTAAGTACTGATTTCAATAAACCCCAGTTGCTACTTTTTGGACAACCATCCCAGCAGGCTCGAAAATGATGGAGGGCAGATGTGTGAAGCAGCTATGGTCGCAGCGGTGTTGGCTTGCCAGTGCCGGACTGATGTGCATGCTGTGCTGCTGCCATCAGGTGGAGATTCCGTCAGAGGGCGGCTGCTGGGGCAACGAGATCCGGATGGGAGACACCCGTGAGGTTGGTTGGCTATCCCGCACATGAGGCTTGAAAGAGCGTTATGATGATGGTGGCAAGCAACCCGCTGAGAACAAGTATAGGGGTAACCTGCGCTGTTTTGAAGGGAGCATGCAGATCTTGCCAGGCAAAGAAGCGTTTGCCAGGGCAGCTGGCTAGGGTGCGTGGGTCGACATTCCAAGGGTTGTAATCATGCCTGCAGTTCTACAACTGCGCCTTCTTGCCCGCCATGGAAGACTACACTGCCGGCGAGCTGTTCGGTGACATCAGCAGGGGCGTTCATGGGGGAGGCGACCTGCAGCCGGACCAGGCCACCCACGTGGCCCAGGGCTCACGAGGTCCAGGATCCTCTGAGCAGCAGGCGCCAGCAGCGGCTACAGCAAGCCAGCCCCTGTGCGTGTCCCTGCTGCAGCAGCGCCGTGGGCATGCCGAGCTGGAAGCCCCCCTCAGCGGAGCACGGACGGGCCCCAGGGGCACCCAAGGAGGATTAACGAGCGTCCATGCAGGTACCACAGCAGGGGCAGCTGGCAGCAGCGGTAGCAGGCGAAGCAGCGGCGGTGCGCCGGTGGCAGGAGCTACGGCTGGGGCCAAGACGGGCAGGGCAGCGGGCAGGCAGCCGCGCAAGCCTCTCAGCCAGGTGCAGGGCAACCAGGCATGTGGCTAGTCGTATGCCCTGTGCTGGCTCCCATGGTATTCTTGTATGCTGCCTAGATATCAGGGCCCAGTCTTACAGAGGAGTCCAGTGCCATCACAAACATTGATTACTTGATGCATGGCAGCGCATGCTATGGCGCCCTCAAGGGCTGCTGACTTGTGCCATATCCTCATTTCCTCTCACAAAATGCGTTTTCTCCTCGGCGTCATCAAGATCCCCTAAAATGGTCCGTTCAGCCTCGTAAACTAGAAGCCTAGAAAGAACAACTCCCTACCAATGAATTGGGGCGCTTGCAATATACCAGGGTTGGCTATCTGACGTCATGCTCACTACAACTCCATTGCTAGTAGAACTAAAACATCATGTCTACATACTCAACATCACCAATCCTCTCTGCTAGCACTTGGTCTGCATTTGAGTTTGATAGATAGCTCAGGACTGTAATCACGCACATGCAGATCTGAGGAAGTGGCTTGTGAGGCCAGGCAGCAGTCACTGCAAAGGTCCGCTTGTGAATCACAGAGCAGAAACACAACTCGGAAAACCATGAAAAGGACCATGAAAAGAATAGAATATACCAAGACTGGCGGGTTATCCGCGCCCAAACCGCTGTGCATTCTGCTGCAATTGCTGGGCTTGCTGCATCTGATGTCCCATCTGCTGCGCCTCCGCCCAGTACTGATGCTGCTGTACAGAGACCCACCCGCCGCCCCCTTGCTGCTCCAGTACAGGCGCCTGCATCTGCACCCCGCCGGCCATGGGGTGCCCGCCGAACTGCATGACGGGCACAGCCATGCCAGGGTGCCCGTACTGCATGCCATACTGTGCAGGGTGCATGACAGGGATCATGGGCTGGACCGGGACCATCCCATACGAGCCCTGCCCTGCTGGCATCTGAGCCAGACCGGGGGCAGGCATGAAGCCCACATGCGCCATGCCAGCTGCTGCCGCAGCAGCAGGGTCCACTGCCGGCTGCTGTCCGGCCCAGTAGGGCTGGGCCGGGGGGGTGGCAGGGGGGGAGGGCCGGTACTGCACGGCCGTCTGCACAGAGCCGCTCTGGCCGTACCGTGCGTACTGCTGAGCGTACAGCTGTGGCTGCTGCATTGCTGGCGGCGGCGGCGGAGCTGGTGACCGTGAGCGCAGCGGCATGCCCAGCTGCTGTGCATGCTGCCCATGCTGCGGCTGCGGGTGGGCATACTGCGCCTGCAGCACCCTGCCAGCGCCAGTTGGCGAGGGGCTGGGGCGCCGGGAAGGGGGGCGGTAGCCAGTGGCTGCTGGCCCCTGGCTGCTGTAGCTGGTGCTGGCGGCCGAACTGCGAGACTGGCCCCCCATGTTAACCCCATCACCACCACCACCAGCAGCAGCAGCAGCGGCAGGGGCAGCTAATGCTGGGCTGGCCATGCCCTGCCACCCCCCAGCAGCCGCCAGTGCGTGGGGTGGTGGAGGAAGGGGAGATGCAGCCTCCAGCTGTGCTACTTGAGGGGCCAGTGGGGTCCCCCCCGGCTCCTGCCGGCTGTCACTCTGTGCCGCAGCGGCGCACTGGTCTGACGCAAAAGGCCCTGCTCGTGATAGACCGGCTGGGGGAGGGGGTAGTGCCCCGCCAGAGTGTGGCCCGCCGCCAGCCCCACCAGGGGCAGCGCGGGCTGCTCCCGGCCCTTCTGCCGCTTCCGCAGCGGCCGAGTTGGCGGAGACGGGAGACGCAACCTGGGCCCCGGTGCTACCGGCCAACGGGCCCCTGCCGCCCAAGGAAGGCCGCGGAGTTTCTGATGAGTCGCCGGGGCCTGGTGGGACGTCCAAGCCATACTCGGCAATGGCGGGGAGGGCTTCAATTTGGGATGCGCCCTCCCAGTCCTCCAAGTGCTGCAGTTCGTCCAGGTACGCACCTGCGGCAGGCGCAGGTCAACGCAGAAGTCGCGAACTGAATAACTCAGAAAGAGGACACTCATGCTTGCCGCTGCTACACCTACAACGCAGTGCTGCTGGGCCTTGGGGTGCCAATCATTCTCTTGCATATAGCCTCATCTGTGCAACCCCATACACTCAGTCGGTCGAACAGCGTCTTAGCTGTACAACATTAACACCCTGGCACATCGAGATGCACCTCAGCCGATTTCACTGCAGACAATAATTCCTGAGGCGCCCCAGCGGTAGGTCTTGCAAACTGCATGCACATCCAGGGAACCCTCAGGGGAGCCACCACAGCAGCGCAGTCGGGCCCTATACACAAGGAGCCCGACCCGGCAAAATTGAAAGTAACCAAGGCTTTTTGAGGTGTTAACCTTTTTGTTTCAAACTATAATAATAAAAATCCCTTTCAAAGAACTCACGTAGGTCCATGCTGGAGGGCAGCACCACGTCGCCCACCCTCACGCATGGGAAGTTGTCGTACACGTTGCCGCTGGGCATGCGCTGCAGCGACCTGGCAGACACCAGGCTGCCGCTTGGCAGGCGAGGCAGGGAGCCCGCGGAGAGCAGGCCCCCGCTGGGCAGGCGGCTGTTGCTGCCGGCGCGCTTGAGGCTGCCCTCGCCGCCTGCTGCTGCTAGGCCTGCAGCAGAGGACAGGCACAGGAGGGGCTGGTTGGGCAAGCCTATGGCGGTGAGGCGCCCGCTGGGCAGGGCGGGTTGCGGCGGGCATGCTTGGGGCTGGCTGTCTTGACCGCAGCGACTGCCAGGGCACCGCAAAAGGGGTACCCCATGCTGCACGCCCGCATACCACCACTGTCTGGCAACACAGATATGCTTGAACTCAGCGTCATTCCTGGAAGCGCTGTGAGGTCCGAGCAAGAAGCGCATGAAACCTGGGTAGCGCATCCTGCTCAAGGGAGGCTGCAACTGCCTGTGCGCCACGGAAGAATCCGTGTCGGCGATACATGCCCAGCCCTTGCACGCGCGACCACAGCACGCCTGCCTCCCTGCAGATGTGGCCACACCCACCCTCCAGTTGTGCGTACCTAGCAGGCCAAAGGACGGCTGCCGCTCCAGCCCAAGAGCCTTGCCGCTCGAAGCGGGAGCCAGCGGGGCGCCGGGGTGTGGCGGCGGCAGCCCCGGTGGCTGGGTGGACGGTGTGGCCTGTCGCTGGAGCCGCTCCACGTTTTTCTGGTGCCTCCGGCCCTGGTAGTGGTCCTGCAGTGTCAAATACCCCAAGGCGGGCTTAGTCACCAATCACCCTACTTTGACCCTGGTAGTGGTCCTGCAGTGTTAAATAGTTCAAAGGGGTTTTGGTCATCAGTCTACTACTGCACATCCTGGCAGTGATTCTGCACTGTGGAAGGGGGTCCTGGTTACCCGTGGGGATGACCCGACCCCACGATACGCTGCAGGCAGTGCAGGTCCGCTTGGTCCTGAGGCTGGCACAGAGCAGGACGACCTCGGCACCGGCTGTGGTGATTGCGCACACCCTTACCTCCAAGTTCAGCTGGGATGTGGCGACGATGCCACACACAGGGCAGAACAGCGACTCAGGCTGCTGCGGCTGCGTAGGGGTGCCACCGCCTCCATCTGGCCCGTGGGGCGCCAACGTCTCGCCGCCATGTCCACCCCGCTGCTGCTGCTGCTGCTCCAGCACCGTGCCTGCCGCCCCTGCTGTGCCCGGCCTGCTGCCCGGCAGAGGGCTAGCGCCCCTGCTGTCCCCGCTGGGGGTTGCCAAGCTGTGTTGGGGGCTGTCCCCAGCCGGGCTGCCTGCCTGGGACGGTGTGCCAGGGCCGGGGCTTGGGCTAGCACCCGCGGCGCGCCCGTTGCCTATGGGAGGAGGCAAGGGCAGGCCCAGGTGCTTGGCCTGCCGACGCAAGTGCTTGGCACCCTGCAAGGGAGGGGGCCAGCCAGGTAGGTAGGGTCAGCCAGAAGCGCTTAATGGTGGGGTGCAGCAAGCATGCACAACGTGTGTTAAAAGTGGCATGGAGGCAACAATAGTGCCTGACTGGGAGGCGGGAGTGCCCTTAGCAGGCAAGCAAAGCAGCCTGGTGGCACAGGGCTTTTGAATGAGGTTCATCAAAACCACAAACACATCTTTTCCCAGTGAAGAATATATCTGAGGGAGCTGGTGTGCCTCTCCACACATCCTACACTTTCATGGCAAATTACGCGTTTTACAAGGTGTCAGCCTGGAAGGGGTCCTTTGCAGCAGCAGCCAAGCTCATGTACCTGGATATGGTACTCAAAGTGCTTGCGGGAGGGCGTCACCACGCCACATAGGTCGCAGCGGTGGAAGCGTGACATGTCACCCTCCACCCCGGTCCTGCTACCCTCCCCCGCGTCGCCGCTTGGCGGCCGGCTGTTGCTGCCGCCACCACTGGCAAAGGCCTGGTGCGACCCAAACGCGGTGCCCATCCCTGCTGCAGCCTCAAAGGGCGGCGGGGGAGGGGGCGGCTGGGGGCCCATCCCAGGTGCTGCAGGGCCGGGGCTGCGCTGCACTGCCACACCATGCACAGCGGGCACAGCAGCTTGATACGCGGCTTCAGCTCCCACCGCCATGGCGGGATGAGCTGGACCGCCAGCTGGCATCATCCCCGGGGGCCCCCAGCCTGTACCGCCCTGCAGTACGCCTTGCTGGCCTGCTGGCATGGGGGCAGCATGGTAGAGGTGGGGTGGGGGGCGAGCCAGCCCCTGGGCTGCGTAATGATGCACCATGCCAGGCGCCGGCGGCACAGGCCGGTGTCCCGAAGCCGCTCCATGCAGCGCACCATACTGGCTGTGCACTGGCAGCGCCACCGCTACCCGGTGACCGGGCGGCCCACCATGCGCCAGCGCAGCAGGGTACCTAGCGCCAGTGCCACTGCCAGGGTGAGGCGGTGGCAGACCCAGCGGCAGTGCCAGCGGCGCGGCCGGGGCCGGGCCCCGGCCGGCCGCGGCGGCGGCCGCCGGGCCGCGGTGCAGGGCTAGGTTGCGCGAGTGGCGCTTGCCGAGGCAATGCATGCGCAGCTGGTCCTCGCTTGTGGCATACATGCTGCACAGCGCGCAGAAGTAGGGCGTCACCAGCGGAGCCGGAGGCTGGGTCCTGCAGCAGGCGCAGCACGCACAGCGCTTCCCAGATCCGCTTTGGCGAGCGGGACTGTCCTGGCGGGGATGAGGCGCAGCGCGGCCAGCAGCAAGGGCTGACCTAATGGGCGGCACACCCCTGGACACAGGGGTCACACACTCACACCCGCGTCAACATTCGCAGGGCACTCCAGAATGACAAATTGCGAAGTGGGGCGGCCCGCACGCAGGCATGCAGCTGCTCTGGGGCACCCACCTCCCAGGCCCAGGCAAAGGTGCCCGATAGGCACCACCAGGCTCCAAGCCCAAGGCCCTTCGCTGGTGACTGTGGCTTCCCCTGTGGACCTCCAGCAGGCCGGCGGTACGGCAGTACACCCCACAGGAAGGGCAGAAGAAGGGGGTGGGGCCAGGAGAGTACATCTCTGCCTGCTCCTCCTCCGCCGCCTCCCCGGCCTCCTCTTGAACGCGGGCGCCAGGCGGGCTGCCTTGTGAACCTGCAGGCGCAGCATGCGGCAGCAGGCAAAGCGCAGCATGTGGTAGGAGGCATGGTGCAGCATAGGGAAGCAAGAAGGGCAACTTTATCCACACCAATAGAAGGAGGCAGCCTGCGAGTACACTGCATCAGGAGGCATACGCCAGATGGACAATAGCAAACAGCCTCACACACCCGGGAAAGAAAGATGCTCGGAGAGGTTAGGTGGCCCCACTTGGGAGCACTGCAGTGTTTGGTGGAACACATCAACAACACCAACCAGGCATTGCCTGAAGCGACCGCCCAAGTACGACTGCCGGAGCGGGCACGTCACGCAGCAGGAGAGGCTTGCCCAACATTCGTCAGTAGTGGCGTGGCAGCCATACGCAGCCCCAGACCAGTTGTGCTGGCTTACAGGACTTGCATACGAGTCCAGGTCCCCAAGTGGGAATGCACCAACTACCATACTCGGGCCAAGGCAGCCACTGCAATGCGTACCGTCATGGAGCATGCAATCCGCGCCGCCCAGCTGCCCTGTGCTGCCATTCTGGAGGGCCTCCCCATCACTAGGCATGTCCTCCTGGTCCCCCTGCTGCTCTCTTGGCCAGCCGTGGCTGGAGCCGGCAGCACCCAGCGGCAGCAGCCAGGGGGCGACCTCCACACCCTGCTCTGCATGCTGCCTGACCCGCTCCCTGTGCTGCCAGCCGGACAGGTGGGCCAAGAACGCGGCCTTGCCTGCATGTCGAAACAGGGTTGGCATGGCATGGCTTGCACCCATCCTGGGACCATGCAATGGGTTGGTCGCAGGGTCCGCAGCTTGCCTACTAAAGGAGCTGTATATATGAAGTGGGTATAAAAGCATGGCTGCACCCTGGGTCAGCTCTAGGGCTGACTACGTTGTTAGACCCCGACGCCGCTGCGGCACATGGCATGCAGCAGACCAGCACGCTGCGGCGCATGGCATGCAGCAGACCAGCACGCTGCGGCGCATGGCATGCAGCAGACGAGCACGAAATCCAACTTACCAAGCTGAGAAACACTCTACGCAGGCTCCCCTTACTGCAATGACTCATCGGTTACCTCATGCATGATGTCTTCCCCTTTGCCCACCTGAGGTGGCCACGCCGCACAGCGGGCAGCACGCGTAGGCGGTCTGTGACAGGGGCACCGCCCCTGGCAGGAACAGCGGGAGGTCAGCAGCCGGGCCCATGCCGTTGCCAGCCGCACCTGCCTTGGGCAGCAGGCTTCGCGCCAGCAGCAGACGGCTGGGCCAGTACCTGCAGGCTAAGGCGATACGGGGCACTTTTGGTGAGGGACGAGGGGTTGGAGGCATGGGTCGGTAACGAGAAGACAGAGAGAGGGGAGGAGCGCCTGGCAGCAGGGTCACTGCAGCTGCAGGTGCGCTCATGCCCCTCTGTCTGTGAGGAGGCACAGCGGTGCCCGCCACACCCCTAGCCACCCCGCTAGCTGTACAGGTTTGCGGTGCCAGAGGGCATACCCTAGCTTGCCACTTGAACACACCACACAGGATGCGTGTTGAGGTCACCCCCTTACACTAACGACTGCACCCGCCAACCGCCCTAAGCCCCGCAGACAGCTGCTGACCTGGCCAGGAGGCCCAGCTCCTGCAGCGCGCACAGCGCGCGCAGCGCAGCAGAGCAGCGCGCCTGCGCCGGGTCGGCCCTCGCGCGCCCCCTCACCGGCCGCAGCGGCATGGTCGCTGGGTGAGGGTGGAAGCGCAGGGCAGGGAAGGTTGCCTGGGGCAGCGCCACCGTGGCACGGAACAGCCGTGGCTGCTGCGGCAGCGGCGCCTTTCCACCCTTGGCAAGCTGCTGCTCCTGCCCTGCCGGTAGCGAGTGAAGGGGCTGCCCTTCTTTCTCCCCCTCATCTTGCAGCGGAGCCGGGGAGGGTCCCTCGACGGGTGGGGGGTTTTCCACCGTCCCGCCATCCCCCGGGGCTTCCTCGGTCGCCGCCTGCCCTGCCCCCGGCTCGGCTGCCGCAGCTGTGGGAGGGGCCACCGCAGCTGGCGCCGGCGGCCCTCCCTGGGACCCTGCTACCGCTGCTGCCGGCGCAACAGCCGGGCCAGGAGCAGCAGCCGTGGCCGGCTCAATCTCAGAAGTCACATAGCGCGGGGCCTCGCCACACAGCCCCAGGCACACAGCTTCCAGCACCTGGCAGGCCAGGGCCTCCAAGGGGGCCGCTGACGGCCCAGCGTGCATGTCGGCAAGGTGGCCCAGGTTGGCAAGGGCTTCCTCCACAGGGGCATCGCCCAGCAGGACCAGCTGGAGAGCAGCCTGCACGCACACAAACCTCAGCAGGTGGCACCGAAAGTGACATGAGTTATTTGTCAGGAGTTCACCAGCCAGGGACGAAGCCAAACAGGGCAGCGGGGCCCTGACCACAGGCATGCAGGCCTCTATCAGCCTCCCTGCCCTGAGGCCTCCACTCCCACCACAAAACATAGAGCATGCCCCCTGCTCGTCTAGTACCGCTGGGATACCAGCCCTGCAAGCCCAGGTGAAGGGCAGAGCCAGCTCAGCAAGCTGACCTGGCAAAGACTGCCAAGCCAGCTGCCAGCGGCATGCACCCCCGCACTTCTTGAGTGGTTCTTTCTTCATGCATCCTTATGCATCAGACAGTGCCACACCCCCAGACATGGGCACCAACCCTCATGACTAGGTGACGCAATGGCTAGCAGGACCCCTGGCAGCACAGCCTCTCTGTGCTGCGACGACAATGACAAAGCATCACCCCAGCACGCCCAGCGCACACCTTGAGCGTCTGGTCGGCCTTGAGGGCTTCCTGGTACGCCTCCAGCTGCTCCTGGCTTGCTAGCACATGGCACTCCAACACACCAGGCGCTGCGGCTGCCGGCTGCTGCTCTGGCTGCTCTCGCGGTGGCCCTTCCTGATGCCCCTGCTGCTGCTGTTCTTGAGGTGGCCCTTGTTGCTGTTGCTGCTGCTGTTGCTGCTGCGCTGCCGCCGCGAGGCAGAGGGCGTGGCAGGCGGTGAGAGCCGGCGAGTCGCAGTCCTGGCTGGCCGCGTGGAAGATGCCATCGCTGCTGTACCTGCACACCGTGGGAGGTGGAAAGGTTGAGATGGCCGTCGGGTGCGCTACTGGCGTGCAGAGCGTGATGGTTCCTTGTCAAAGTCTAGGGTTTGAGCTTAGGACCGGACACAGGGCATGACGGATAGCTCAGTCTCTCAAGGCAGACCGGGCACAGGACATGATAGTTACCTTAGTCCTCTGATGCAAGCCGGGCACAGAACCTGGTACTTGCCTTACTCCACCATGTGCACACTGCGCACTGCAGGACACCTACTGCTGAGCTGTAACCAGGTCCGGGCAGATCTAGCGGGGTAATGAACGGCTGGTGGCTCCAGCGCGCTACAGCCAGCCGTTCATATCGCTGGGCGCCAGATTGCCAGAATTGAGCATTCTATTACCCCTCCTACATGTCAGCCCAAGCCCCCGCCGGTATGTATCCAAGCCTAGAATTGTCAGCAGACACATACACCGTCGCACAAGTGGACCCAGGAGAGGGCTCACCAGATCACGCGGCTGCAGCCAGAGAGCTTGGCCAGACCCTCAGGGCTCTCAGCTTCCTCCCGGGCCAGCACACGCACAGTCAGCAAGCAGCTGCCTTGGTGCCGACAGGGCGGCAAAGCCGTGGGCTCCCCATTTGGCTGCTGCTCCTGCTGTCCCCCTGTCTGCTGCTGTTCCTGCTGCTGCCCATCCCATGCGGAGCAGGCAGCCTCTAAGACTCGCGGCTGTACCGCTCCGCTTAGCTCCGGCACAGCTGCCAGCGTCTGCCGCAACGCGGCCGCCGAGTCTGGGCTTGCCGCGACCACCGCAACTGTCATAGCGTTGCGCCCCAACGGCTGCGGCGGCCGCTGGTCAGGTGTCTCGCCTGTTCCCTGCTGCCCGGCTACTCTGCTTGACTGCTGAGCCTGCTCTTCATGGCTGCTGCTGTCGCTGCTGCCAGCCTCATCCCATGGGGGTGTTGAGTGCGCCTCCCCAGCACCATTAAGTGCGGTGTCCTGTGGCTGCACTTGAGATGGCAACCCAGCAGGCTGCTGCCCCGCTTTTGCCTCTGGCTCTCGCGGCACAGGCTCCTCGATGCCATGGGCCGGCACCTCGCCTGCTGCGCCCTGCTGTGCCTCTGCGGCCAGCTCCTGCAAAATCCGCACCAGCAGCCCAAGCCTGCTGCCCTGCTGCGGCGCCACGCTGTGCCCGCTGCTGTAGCTGGCGGCTGGCTCCGTCAGCACGCCGTTGCCGGGCGCATCTGCTGCTGCCCCTTCTGAAGTGGCTTCGGGGGCTGGCGCCAAGCTAGCAGGGGCTCCATGCAGCGACAATGCGCTGTCGCTGCTGCCGGCCCCTGTCAGCGCCAGCCTGGCGCCACCCGCCTGCCCCTGCTGCTGTGCCTGCTGTACCACCATGCGCTCATCCTCCTGCTGCGCTGCCTGCTGGGGGCTGCCAGCGGCGCCGGCGCACCCCAGCTTTGGCGGCTTGCGCAGCGGCGGCATGGCAGGCAGGCCGCCAGGCCCAACCTCGCCAGCATGTAGGGTGGAGTATCTGGAAAATTCCGCCCTTGACATGATTCCCCTCAGCCAGGCCACCAGCATGCTCTGGTCTGCCACCTCCGCGATGCGGGCTCGCAGTCGTGACGGCGGGATGGCGGGAGGACCCTCGGAGAGCAGCTGGTGCAGGGAATGGAGCGAGGGCAGCAGGATGCGAAGGCAGGGATCTACGCCCAGCTCAAAGCAGACCCTGCAGCATGCACGACACAGGGGCCCGTGAGCAAGCAGCATGCAGACTCAGCCCGCCATCAGATTTGGGCTGGGATCCGGGGTGGGACCTGATGTACAGATCGTGCCACCCCACCTAGGCTGGGCCACGTAGCTGCCAAGGGCGTCCTACCGCTGGTAGTGACAACAGCAGCACATGTGGGGGCTTCAAGATACGGAGACAGTTACGCCGCCCTTAACGCCTGGACATGCTCTAGCACATGCACCACCAGCGGTGAGTCACCTTCATCTGTCCCACCAATTCCATGCCGCTTCACCTATCACAAGCCGTCTCAGTGTTCATACACGTAAGTACCGGACTCTCCTCCCGGGCAACCAGCAGCTGCACCATCAGTAGCAACGCCACAGCAACTCCATCCCCCCCGCCTGCACTTCCCAAGCTCTTGTCACCAGGGTACGTACGGCTGCCCACAGCTTACGTAATGGCTCTCCCTATCCCCTTTCCCAGCTCTGGCCTCCCCCCATTCACACGGTCACCCGCCCGCCCACTCACCTCAGCGCCTGCACGCACTCCAGCACATGCATCACCAGCCCCCC
>BBXU01001563.1:0-49486 GCA_001598975.1 Parachlorella kessleri | reverse complement strand
TATATCATTAGGCCGCCAAGTTGACAATGGTGTTCCGCGATCAGTCACACCTGCCATGACACCATGCGTAAGCGCCGGCTGGGGTTGCGGGGGCGTTTCCGCGATATATATATATATATGTATATATTATATATATACCCTTATATATCATTAGGCCGCCAAGTTGACAATGGTGTTCCGCGATCAGTCACACCTGCCATGACACCATGCGTAAGCGCCGGCTGGGGTTGCGGGGGCGTTTCCGCGACCCAGCCACTTTGGGCCATTTCATATCCGCGAATTTTCCTCGCTGGAGAGTTCGCTGACAAGTTAGCGGCACACTGCTATATATATTTCTGATTCACAGCTGCTGGAGCCGCAAGACCCCTGATGGGGCGTGCCACCCTACCTACTTGTCTCTGGTTTCGTGGGTGCAGGTTCCAGACGGGTAAAGGCAGCACCCATGAATCAAGACCAGCTTGATTGCCGTGATAGCCTGCCCCAGCCTACCTGGCTGTCAGCATACTGGAGAGTTCGGTAGCAGATTCCAGAAGTAGCCTCCCAGAACCTGCAAGCAGTCGGTAATCCCTGGGCGGGCCAAGGGCAGTGCAAAAAACAGCATAGGCCCTCTATAGCCATGTCTGCGCAGAGCTCCACGCCGACAAGTCAAGTCAATTAGGATGGAAATGCACGTGAAAGGAAGGGTTCAGACAGCAGTGTGGCGGGTGTTAAGTCATTTGGAACCCGCACTGAACGTTTGCCAAGATTTCCTCCACAACGACGTAGTGAAGCCCGCTATCCGTGGTCTGGTTACAGGGGTCGAGTAAACCAGTTTCCAAGTCACCTGGCACCTCTCAATCCAGATAGGTCACCTGATGGAGTGATCATAGCCAGCGGTAGCCAGCACCACTGACGACATGGTCCCCTGCTGCTTGTCTGCAGCTAGCCCAGCGACTGCATGCCGAGGTGGACTACCCCCGAGAGGGGTGACCGGTGGGCGTCTGTTCAAAGCTTCCCAACCTTACGTATAGGAATAAGGTCGATAGAAAGAACCTTGTTGATGCCTTGAGCAAGCTGGATGAGAACGAAGCAGGCTTCTTACCGAGCCGGAGTGTGACCTACAGTAACTCTTAGCAGTTGCAAATTGACTCTTCCTGATGGGAGTGACGATGATTGTGAACGAACCCTTGCTGGCCTGCTGCGCCTGCTAATGCCCGCCAGAGGGCGCTGAAGGTATTGGGCAGGCCAGCAAGCTCAGAGGAGTTCACGAGTTTCAGTGACAAGAATTCGCCAAGTGAAGGCAGCCGCCAAGTGTTGAAGGCTGAATAGACCTGGATCTCTTGCGGCTTCCAGTCGCAGCCTCCCTTCTGCTGGGCTTTAGCCTGCTGCTGCATCTGCTGATATCTTCGGGCAGCAAGAAGCCTACATCAAGCCCCATGGTCTGGAAGCAGCACGAAGTTACACTGCCAGCTTTCAAGAGGGGCTGTCACCTGGTATGTACCAATACATGTCTTGCGGCCTGCATAACCATAGCCTTTGAGGGGTAGCCGCCCTGTGAGTGGAAGGTGAGGACTTCAGACTGCTAACTCTTCCATCGTGTTGCCCTTACAGGTTACTGAGTATATCCTCCGGGAGATCTCGCCCAGTCTGAAGGGCATCAATGTAGGCCTGTGCCACATATTTGTCCAGCATACCTCTGCATCCCTCACCATTAATGAGGTAAGGCGCATGCAACAGGGGTAGACTGGCCCCTTCTGGGGGGCCTGTGAAGGAATAACAAGGTGTGGTGCGCGCTTCCAAGCCTTGGTAAAGCAGGTACCTCGTGGGGAATGGGTTGGTCAACTCGCAAACACCATGACCCGTGTTGAGTTTGTGTTACTCGATGGGTACGGACAACACGTCGCTGGCAAGTAGTGGTAGCCGGCACCCATCTCCAGTGGGACTTTGTACCTTTGGTGTACTAAACACACCGCCACACCCTGCCCAAGCTGTCTGCCCTGATTCGTGTCCTGTCTGCCAGTGTCAGCTGCAAGCTATGGCCTAGCCAGCTGGGGCTCGAACGTGCATATGAGGCACCTCCTTTGGCCATTTGCTACGGTGTGTGGCCCCTGTTCCCCATGCAGAACTATGACCCTGACGTGCGGACAGACCTCAACACCTTCCTGGACTTGATCGTGCCTGAAGGCTCCAAGGCACCGTGGCTTCACACCATGGAGGGGGTAAGGAGCTCTGTTTCTTCATTGTTGCCGGCAGTCCGCAGGCAAGGGATGGCAAGGCTCCACACTATGTTGGGAGCAAGGAGCATTGTAACTGCAGTGTCCTTGGTAGCTGCGGCGGTGAAAGGCAGTCAGTGAAGCTCTGCTAGGGCTTGCCAGGCGGCGCACATTGCATATGCCAGGAGGTAGTTTGGTGAAGCCTGTCCCCAACTGAAGGCAGTCCTCTCTAAGGCAGTTGAAGTGATGGGCGGGTTGCTGTCAGTGGGGCTGAGTTCAGCCGTGTGACAGCTGATGTGATAGTATGTATGGGAGTGAGCTGAAGCCTTGAATGTACCACTGGTAGTGTTCAGCGCAGGGTGGCTGCCGAAGGTAGGCGTAGAGTGAGCGGGGGCGCCACAGTGCCTGCAGTTGGGTGATAGGGTGGGGGTTAGTCAGCAACCCTGGCCCTGTGAGTCAGGAAAAGATTCCTGTCAGTGAACCACCGGTGAGTGGGCGTGGTTAAAGGAGGCCCAGTAGCGCTCTGACTTCCTCCTGCTTGGATGGGGCATGGCCACTATATCATGAGTGCTTTGCAAGACCTTTTTCCTCCTCTTGTCAACATGCTGCAGCCAGATGACCTCCCTGCACACATAAAAGCGTCCATGCTGGGAAGCTCTGTCTCACTTCCCATCACCAATGGGAGGCTAAACATGGGGACGTGGCAGGTGAGCAACACTAAATCCCCTGACTAGGCTACCACCTGTGCCAGGGCACGGTACCATGCCACCTGCATCCACAGGCACAGTATCGCAGCAGCCAAGGTGCCTTCTGTGGCAGCAGCATTTACTGCAGGCAGTGCATGGTGGTGAGAAGACGAAGCTTGGTGTAGCTAGTGACAGCGGGTGATGCTCAACATGCCTGGGCCTGCTTTGGGAGGACACCTCTCCAGCATCGCAAGCGAGCCAAACACCTGCCGTGTGTGTCCCTTAACCGTGCAGGGCATCTGGCTTTGTGAGCACAGGTAAGCGAGGAGATGCCCTGTCCAGAGCAAGATGCTTTCTGGATCGCAATTACGGCCCCCGGGTGCCCCCCCAGCGTTGTCAAAGCTTGCATAGCTGCCTGTGGCACTTATGGGTGCCTGCGCTTTGTGGTGTGGATCCTATGTGAGCGCGGAAGGACAGCCCGGGCGTGGTGCAAGCAAGTCCATGTGGCAGGCGCACTTCAACAGCGTATTGCTATGTAGCTGTTGGTGCAGGAATCGAGGTGGCGGCCGCCACCTGGTTGTAACACTGCAAGGAGAGTGAGGTAGCTTTTGTAAGCCTAAAATTGGTTCAGCAAGGCGGCACACCCTCATAAGCTTGAAGCGCATCGGCGAAGGATGAGGGCGATGTTTTAAGAGATGGGCTTACCAGGGCAAGCCGGCTAGCTGCCTGGCCTACCCCGCATCTGGAGTGCTAGCCAGTCTTGGTGCCGCTAACTTGGGGAGGGTCTGTTGAGGATGGACGAGAGAGTGCAAACCCTCAGAAGGACCTGCTCTGCCACTGGCTTGGGTGGGCTGTGTCGGTCGCCATCACACTCGCTTGAGGATAACGACAGGATCGACGAGCTGACTTATGGATCAGGTTTGTAATTAGGGCACGTTTGGATCGATTGATTTTTTTTTGTTGCCTTACGTCATGCTCAATGGGCGCGCCCGGCGTCTGGCCGGAACCCGGCATGCCGCGGCAGCACTCTTCGCAGTCTGACAGGAACGGGATACGACAACTTAAGTGCAGAGAGCATGCATACTAGATGGTTGAGGCGACTTGGTGGTATTGCTGCAGCCTTCAAAGAGGCCAGGCGTTGTAGGCGTACATCGTGGAGCGTTAGTCATTACCAAAAAGACATGGGTGTGCAGCGTTTTGAGGGTCTCCGCAAGGTGTTCCGGATAGCCTTGCACCCACCAAGGGGTCCTCGTAATAGCAGCGTAAGGGAACGCAGTTAGGCTAAACTCGGTAGTCACACCTGTATTTCTTCAGCTCCTAACCAGTTTTCTCGCCTTGTCCTGCTTTGGGGTTTGCACTGTTGCTCTAGCTCGTCGGATGCCGTGAGGCACTGGGACGATGTTTCCCGGTGGTGAGAGGCCAACGAAGGACCCACTGGTCATGCTTTTCGAGTCATTGGCAGGGCACGGCGCTCAGACCAGCCAGACAGAGCGGCTCCCGACGCCCTTAGGACAGCAGGGTTCCCAGTCCCAGTTCAATTTCATGGGCCCTGCATGGAGCCCAACCCAACAGCAGCCGCCAGCTACAGTGCCACAGCAACAGCCACAGCAGCAGGCAGGAGGTCCCGGTGACCTGCTGCACCTGCTGGGGCGACAGAGCAACAGCTGGGCCAAGGAGGCTGGCAGCTTGTTGAAGGCCACCTCCCAGCCAGCGCAGAGGGCGCTGGAAGTGCTGCTCTGTGGTGGCGGGGGTGGCGGCGCCATCAGCAGCGGCGGCTTGGGCGGCGGCACTGCCACGGATGCGCTCTGCACTGGCACACAGTTTGGCGGCTCCACAGCTCGACAGCACCACCACCAGCAGCACCAACAACTGGCTGAGCAGCTAGGCTTGCGAGAGAGGCCGCTATGCCCACAGCTACCCCTCTTAGGGCAGCAGCTGTCGCCTGGCCTCGGCTCCCAGCAGCAGAGCGACCTTGGCCGTAGTGAGGCCGCTTTGGATGCATTGCTGTCTCAGCTTCGACAAGCCGCCCGACAGCAGCAGGAGCAGCAGCAACAACAAGACCCGCAACAGCCGCCTCTGGGGCCCTTTGGCAGCCAAGCAGGCAGCGGCTTTGGATTAGGGTGCGGGCCGCGGCAGCTTGCTCTGCAGCCGTTGCAGCCTTGGGGCCAGCCACAGTCATACCAGCAGCAGCAGCAGCAACGTGAGCGGGACCCTGCTGGTGGTGCTGGTGTTCAGCAGGGCGGTGCTGCCTTGGCTGCCCTAGGTGGGCAACCGCCTGCCCTCCCTAACGGAGGCCACACTTCATGGGGGCTTGAGCAGCTGCCGCCGCCACCCCCGCTGAACCTGCCGCGGCAGCAGCTGCCGCCTTCGAGTTTCGCGCTTGTCCCCCAGGCCCACCCACAGCAGCAGCAGCAGCTTGACCGGCTGGAGGTGCTGCGTCAGCAGCTGGTGCTGCAGAGCGTGCAGCCAGCTGCGCAGCAGGGACAGCAGGTAGGAGGCGCAGCAGGCGCCGCCCACGCCACCTTCCTCAGCAACCGGCCGGGGCCGCTGGGCTCTGGCTTGGTGGCTGAGGGACCAGGGATCACTCTGCCACCAGACAGACAGTCCTTGCTGGCAAATGATTCATCTCTTCACGCTACCGGCCCATCTCAGCGGCAGCAGGGGTTGCCCCAGGCAGCCAGAGGTGCACAGCAGGTGCAGCAGCCCCAGCTGGGGTCTTTGTGGCAGCTGGGGCCATTGAGGTCTGGGAGTCCGGTAGGGGCAGGGGCCCACAATGGCCTGGGCCACAGGGCCATAAGTGTAGGCCAGATGAGGACCGACAGCGACGAAGATATGGCAGGTTCGCCTGTTTACCTTACCTGTGTGGGGTGCTGCCGGCCAGCGTTGCACGCCTCACGGGCAGAGAGTGGTGGCGCCCCGGGGACAGAAACGGTGTTCAGGCTGTGGAGCAATCGACGAGGCCGCTACTATGGTTTTCATGGCTGTCTGCGAGCGGCATGCTTGGGAAGGCACGGCTGTGGCTTTGGAAGCTTGTCTGAAAGCTTTGGGGAGACCGCCAGTGCAAGCTTGGTTGCTTCGGGACGTGCCTCTCGTCTCTCTGGTCCACTTGCGATGCGACCATGGCACGCTGCTTGCATGGGACTGCAGGCATGGACATTGGTGAGGACGAAGTTGGGGGCGACAAGCTGGCTGAAGCTAGAAGAAAGAACAGGGAGGCAAGTGTCGACCACGCTGAACGCACAGCAGTGCCTTGGGTTGTGCGTCACAGAGGTGGTCTTCATGTTGGGTGTACTAGAGCAAGGAAGCCTTGGTACCCATTTCATGTCCTATGGCCAACCAATTTCTCCAACTAAGTGCACACCCACGCCCCCCTGCCATGCAGGCGCAACAGAGGTTTAGAGAGCGGCAGCGGGTAGGTTCCTGTGCAGCTGCCATGGCGCGGTGACTCTGTATTGGTGCCAACCGTCGAACAACTGTGCTAGTGGCACAAGGTTTTGCCGCATACTCGGGTTGTTGGCAGGATTCTTTACCTTGTAGTATTACGGTTGTAAGCCTGCTGCTTGTTTTGGGGAAGGTTTCCTCCATTGCCTGTGGGGCAGGACCAAGGCCGCCCTGGGGGCTTCTGCCTTGACAAGTAAGCTTGCATAAAAGCGTCTTGTTTAGACAGCGATATAACAGCGATCCTGGTTGATTTTGAAGCCGGTCTTGTTTGAGCTGACCAGCATCTGCTGTTAAAGGAATCGGCAGAAAGCAGCTTGAGCCCGACAGTAATCTGGCTGCCATTGGTTGTGTATGGGGTGCTTGCTTGAAGTTTTGTGGGCTGCTGCGTGAGCCTGGCCCGGAAAATACAGGTTGAGCATTGCATGGGTGCTGTTGGCCAGGTGGCATAGCTTGGCCAAGGCTGGACTGAATGAAGTTTTATCGGCGAACTGTGCAGGCTGCCGCGCGGGATGCTGAGGAGCAGTATCTGGCCATGGAATCTGAGGCCGGGCGCTTGTTGGAGGAGAACGCTGAGCTGGCTGCCAGGTGGGAGAGCGCAGCATGAGGGATCGGATACCGGGTATCCTTGTATGTAATGCCTTTTTATGGGAGACCAGCTAGAAGACAGCGGGCAGAGCCGGATAGCGGATTTCGCTGCGCACACTGTTGGTCCGCTTGTTGTGTGGCGGATGGGAAGAGTGCCTGCGACATGGGCACAAGGTAGGGCTGTAGTTTGTGTGAGCCCACAGTGTGACACTCTGTCTGACTGCCAGACGTTGCCCGGGCTCTACGTATGACTCTGGTGATAAGTGCGGCTCAAGGAGCATGTTGATTTTCTGCCTCAATCATTTCATGTCCCTTGCTGTAGTCAACTGGGGATCTTCTTCCTAGCAATGGCTCACCTGTGCCCCATGCAGGAACCTAGTCTTGGAGCGGATTCTCCTCGTCAGGGATGACATGCTGCAGGCCTTTGTAGCACCGCCTCCAGACCCGGTACCCAGCCGCCCAGCCAGCGGGTCTCCTGGCCATCGGCTAGGCTCCAGCACCCCTCAGCCAGAGGTGCGCACACATCATGCTGGGCGTGTAGCCAGTGCCACATGTGTGCGGATGGTTGCGTCAGACCTTGTTTAGAGCGGTTGTTTCCCTGCACTTGCGCTCGAAAGCAGAAAGAATGAGTGCGCATGGCATTCCTGGGGAGTTGTGCTTATAATAGCTCAAAGTAGCAAGGCTGGCTGCGAAGGGATTGCAACTACTGAAATATGTTTTCTAAGTCCTGCTGGTGAGTCTGCACTCTCGGCCCCCAGCATATCAGGGATGCACACTTGCTCCGGCTGTTGCACAGATGTCTATCTTGTTGAGCCTGGCTGACTGTTGCCCACTGATTCGCGCATCAAACCTCACCTTGAGCACCGCAGGGTCCCAGCGGCCAGGCAGGCAGCCTGTCACAGCAGTCACAGCATGCAGGCCGGGGCAACCAGCACAATGGAGGGCCACTTGACACGCTTGTCAGCAATGCAGCAGGTCGGCTGCATGGCGAGCACCAGCAACAGCAGCAGAACGAGTCGACACAGCTGCAGTCCAAGCCGCGTGCTCCACTTGCTGGCAATGCTGACATTTTTACAGCCAATCCCACGGGGCAAGACAACGCTATTGAGGCGGGCGTGACAGTCGGGGGCGCCATCCAGGCTGTAGGTGGGGTGGTGGCAGCTGTCGATTCCGATTCCGTGAAGGATATGGCTGCCAGTGGCCCCAGGGACGCCACAGCAGTTACAGCACTGCAACCAGGTGCAGCTGTGCTGGCAGGAAGGCAGTGTGCAAACACAGGCGGCTCAGAGAAGATCCCAGACATCAGTGACCTGGAGGCGGAGGATGTGCACATGCTGCTGCCCGAGCCGGCAGATCCAGGTATGCTATGGGCGCTTTGCCTGGTGTGACTCTTTGGGAAAGCGTGTGCTGTGCTGTGACATGCTTTGCTGTGCCTGCATGGGGCAGCCGGAGCTGTTAAGCCCAGGTTTGATGGGTGCTGTACGGTGCTGTGCTGTGAGGTTGATGCTATATCAGTGTACCGCCCTGCGATCTGGGTGTTGTGCAGCTTGGCCTGCTGCATATTACATCAGGCTTACTGACGTTTGCTTGCAAGCTCCTGAGGCCAGTGCCATGGGCTTTTTGCTGTGATGCTGGCTGCGAGTCACTGGGGTCCCTAGGGGCAACCAATGCTTGTCAACCAGGTCCCTTACCTGGCCACCCTGCCTAGTTGGCAACTGTGTCGGTTTCTTTGCTCTGTCATGCTGGGATAGTCGTGTTTAAAAAAGGATCGCACGAGTGGAAATAAGGGGGGAGTTTATTGGGGATGGTTGCAGGGCTTGCTGAACGCGTGAAGCGCATGTGCTACCGGGATTTCGAGGACATATACAAGCAGTGGGCGGTAAGCACTCTCGATTTCCGTTGTTAGGCTGCCGCCTGGGATACAGCCGGTGCTGATGGATGCCATCATCTTGCTGGCAGAGGGCCAGGGCAGGGTGCACTGCAACAAGCAAGCTGGCGCGCTGCCTGTGACGTCATCAGCGCTGGGCTCTGGGCATTGTTGTAGAGACTGTGCAGCCAGCCTATTGCGGGACGCACCAGTGGCAAATGCTCTGGGCATTGTGTGTGCAGATCGACATGGAGTTCTTCTGGGGAGACGCCCAGGACGACGGCTTCAGCAGCAGCAAGCTGGTGCAGGTCGAGCGCAGCATGGGCGCGTTCCTGCACCTCTGGCGAGCTATCTGCAAGTGGCAGCCTACCATCGCCAAGGTGGGTGGTTTGTCACCGTGGTTGCAGCATGGCCGTTGCTTCTCTTTTCCATTATGTGCAGTCTGCAGGTGGCAGGTCGAGGTGGCCAAGGTGGGTGGTGTGAAGGTGTTTTTTATAAGGTGCTCGGTTTATGGTACACTGTGAGATGAGAGGCTGGCTGCCTGTAAGTGGCGGCGGCCATTGCCAAGGCGAGTGGTGCGCACCTGTGCAAGTTCCTTTTTCTTGTTTTTTTTTCGATGTTTAAGAACCTGGTTTTTTTTAAGGTTATGTGTGAGCTTGTACGCATATTTCTACAAAGCTCACACACGTGCCCCGCTCACCCTGGCAGTGGCGGCGCCATTAGCCAGAACCCGGGCCAGTGGTCGCAATGCGTTGGTGGAATAATGTCAGTTCTGCTGGTGCACTGCGTATACCGAGCATACCATCCGCACAACATGGCTGCTGATCTTCAAAGTGTTGGGGTTCAAGAGAGAGAGAGAGTGTGTGTGTGTGCTGTGTGCGTGTGCGTGTGTGTGTGTGTGTGTGTGAAAAGTATAGCTGCCGGGCAGGTGCTATGTGTGGGTGAGCTGCTGGTGGTCTGTGGGCTTGGGTCCGGCACTCTCTCCAAGAGAGTGCCACACCACAGGGTGGTACTTTCAAGAATCACCTGGAAAGTTAAGTTTTCTCCAGCAACAGCCACCAACTGCAGGTGCTGCCTACTGCATATTGCCTGTTGCTTTCGCATGTCATGTTTAGGTGGGTGGATAGCTTTGGCAGGATCAGCGGCATTATTGTGTGTTGCCCCTTGGTGCAGAGGCACATGGCGGACTACTACATGCCGGCTGAAGAAGCGTACCGTACCCAGGAAGTGGCGGTAAGCACTGCACCGCCTGTATGACCGCTGTCTCCTCTGTGCCCTAACCGCTCACATCTTTGCCTGCTTGGTGGACAAGGGTGAAGTTACTGCCATTGCTTGACTCTCTGGGCGACTGCTAGCTATCTCTGTGTAACACTCACTAGGGCAGCAAAGTGGGCTGGGGGATTCTTTGACAGGCTGCTTGCCCTCCACTTTTGCGGCAGTAGGACGGCAGCAATGCATGTGCGCGTTGCTCAGCTTTTGTGGCGGCATGCTGGGTCTATTTGCACCTCCTGCTCTGTCACATCTGTGTGGAGATAGTGAGCACCGCTGACCCGCTTGATGCATGCCTTCCAGAACTATTTGGAAAGCCCCTGGCCTCAGTCTCAGTGTATTGGAAAGGCGCTTGGTGCCTTGGCTGCAGGCCTGGGTGCAGCTTAGCCCTGGCTCGCTGCGCCTGCTCGCAGCGTCATGGCGCCGCTTCAGGCGGGAGTTCGAAGGGCTTCAAGCTGAGAGAGACACCTGGATGAGCGTTCTGCGCGCTGGGGCGCCCATCGCCCTGGGCGCCGCGTGCGCTGTGGCTGGCCTGCCACAAGCAGCGGAGGGCATGGATGTAGCTCTGGGGGTGGAACCGACGATGAAGCCGCTGCCAGGGCACGAGCAGTTGCCTCTGCAGCAGGAAGAGCGGTCTGGCAATGAGAAGGTACAAGGAGGCCAGGAGCAGCCGTCAGAGCAGCATGCGCAACGGCAGGACCAGGAAACACAGCATGCCCAGCAGGGCTATACCCAGCAGCACCAGCAGCAGCTGCCGGAGGAGCCACAGGCGGCAGTGGGGCGGGCTGGGGGTTATGGGTACGGGCCGGGGATGGTTCAGCTGAACGACGGTGCATGCAAGGTGAGCCAGGCTGGCGGTCAGCGCCTGCCTCCCTGCCTGGTTATCGTGGGAGCCATCCTTCTGGGGTTTGGTCCCAGGTGCAGAGGGGTGGCCGCTGTGGCGTGTTGCTCTTGGTGGCTATCACCAGCCTGTGACAGGAAGCAGAAGCCGTTGCGTTGGGTTTGTCATGCTCAGTGGCCTGAGGTGAAGGTTGTCCGCCGGTGGGTGGATGTCAGTGAGCTGCGTCGTGGGCTAGGCATCAGCATGTGCCTGGGTAGTGTTGATGGGCGTGCTGTGGCTGGCACAGACCGCTCCCTGCTCCCTGCCCACTGGTGCCTGCGCCCGTTGATACAGACTTTTTGTAGGATGGTGGGAGGGTAGCGAGTTGCATGGGCTGAGGCCCTGCTGCCCATGCCTGGCGATGCTAACAGTCATTGTTTAGACGGCATAAAAATTAGTTGTCACAGGTTGCCGAGGCGGTGGCTCACCTAAACATGATCAGTGACCAGGAGTTCATCCTTTACACCCATCTGGCAGCAGGGTGGATCGCGGTGAGTTCCCGGGGAAGGCAAAGCGGTGGCTGTTGCTCCCTTCCTGCTGCATATGGGTTGTATCTACAAACACTTCCGCTAGTGCTGCGTGCTGGCAGACGCTGCCAGCCCGAAAGCCCCCACATCCCCTGTTGACGTTTGGGTTCATCTCACTTATGATACCTTGGGTCCCAAGCAACCGCCGTACATGGCATGCGCTGCACTCTTGCACAGAAGTTGCAGAACCTTCGTCACTTCTTTGACAATCCTAACGGCACAACTGTTGTTCTTGCTGTTGCAGTCACTGGGTCTGCAGCAGGTGGCCAGGGCCAACCTAGCTAGCTACCCCCACATTGTGGATTGGGTGGGGATCACGCGCGCCGTGCTGCGCCGCGCTGTGCAAGAGGTACGTCCACCTGCAACTTGGTTTTGGCTGTTCGTGCGTTTTTCGTTGCCTCCCCAGAGTGGCACTACTGGGCACCATACAGGAGCGCGCGGCGAAGGACTGTCAGGCCCGTCGATGTGGTTGATGGGTGCGTCGGATGCAGCCCTCCTTACTCTTACTTGGCCTGGTGTGTATGTGTATGCCATGCTGGACCTCTATTTGGTGGAGCGGCTGAGAATCTAGCCTGCTTTTGTCTTGGTAGCTTTAGTGTCCATTTCACAGCATCAGGTCAAGGGGGCGCCGTTGTATGCTAACTTACAGGGGCGCCTAGAAGCAGAAGATGAGCTTCTCTGAAGGGAGAGAGCACAGCATGCTGCTTGATGGAGCCGTGGTCGCACTTGGCGTCTTGATCTGCGCTTGTAGAGCTTGCGGCGAGGTACTCAGCGGAAGCGCTTCGAAATTCACACGCGGGACCTACCCGCCCGGCCGCAGCTCTGCGTATTTGTGGGGTTGGGTCTGTAAGAGGTGTTATAATGTGGTACAGCCTGCTTGAGTACTTGAGTTTCCGGGATTGCTTTCCGGCCAGGACTGTGCAGTCTCAGCCATCAGCGCAATATTCTTTATGGATTTGTTACCTAAGACGTTGGTGCAAAGCTGACTTCTCTCTCTCCCATGCTGTAAGGACGTTTCCAGTGGGTGTTCTACCATGTGCAGTGCATTTCATGTTGCTGTCCTGTTTGTGTAGGTTGGCTACCATCCTTCCTATGGATTGCTTCTTCTTTCTCTTATCTCTTTGGCTTAGATAAACACAACTTCAACCCAACAGTTACACCAATGCTTGTGCTTCTGCTGTTTCAGGTGACTGTACTGGCTGATTGCTTGTCACGCGCTTGCTTGCCTTGTTTTGCATGCATCGCCTATTGGCTTTTGAGCGTGGAGAAAGTATGCTATTGGTTGCATGTCGCTCAGGATGTTTGAATGTGATGGGGAGTTGCATGGCCCTTTGGTGCCGGGGGTGAACGTGCTAAGGGCGGGCCAGTGAATCCCATAACTGGGTTTTCCTGTAAGCTGTAGTAAGAAGCGACCAAGTAAACATGTATATTCATGTCCAGCAGCCTGCCTTAGAGTGGCATTGACTTCATCGTCATGCAGCATAGCATGCAGCGCATGGCATCTTTGCTCAGTCGGTCAACGTTAGGCAGGAAAGATGGCGACTCCGTCCCTGCGAAACGGTGCCTGGGGCTTTGTGAAGTTCGTCAGGAAAGACAGCAGCTCAGCACGGCTTGCGCTCTGCACTACTCGGAACAGGTGGGCATTTTGCCCATATTCATCTTGGTGACTATAGCTTGTCCCTTTTAGCTAGGTGACATTCATTAAGTGATTGGCACAAGTCTGCAGGTAACCAGAAGGCAAAAAAGAGGCAGCTTTGCTACTCATGGACTGCAATGTTGAAAGCTCACTACCGCCGCGCCTGGATGAAGAGTCGTTCAACCCATTGTTAGGAGACACCGGGCCACCACTCGGGAACAGTGTTGCTGCCAACACTGCTGAGCTTGGCTGGCCATACACCAGCCAGTATCAGCTGCCTGTATCCCAGTGCGAGGAGCCCTGTGCAGCTCGGTTGCCTTCTGGAGGGCAGCAGCGCCGGCGATTTGTCCCAAATCCGGCTCAACTGCAGGTGGGCACGGCCCATCAGCGTTGCTTTCGCCATGTGTAACCGTTATGCTTTGGGGATAGGTGGCCCGCTGGTGCGATATATGTGTACCTGGCATTTACTGCAGCCTCACTGTCCTTTCCCTTACACAGGACGGCAGCCGGCAGGCCGGCCGGCCAAAGTGTCTGGCTGACTTGCTGCTGCATAGCTGCGGCAGCGCTGCAGACAAGCTACGGCACTGTCGCACTGGAGCGCAGAAGCAGCCCAGCAGCAGCAACAATCAGTTGCGAAAACCACAGCGGCTTGCGACTCTCACACAGATGGGTCGAGTGGAGAACCTTGTGTTTGCAGCAAGCAAGCGACGCCATGCCAAAACCCCACACTGCCCAGCCGCCAATGAGCCCTGAACTCAACAGCTCAGGGTGTGCATCTTCATTGCGAGGCATAGGCATGGTTGCCAGTTTGCATTCAGCACACGTGAGGGTGCATTCCAGCTGTTGCGTGCTCAAGCCCTTTGCGCTCAAGCCCTTTTAACATCCTTTGCCGCCTGTGGTGTAACCTGCGCGAAGTGAGAAATCTGTGGCACAGCTTCCAGCCATGCAAGCTCTGACTTGATCCCACTCAGGACATCAGCTCCACAAACTCGAGTGGCCACATGGCACTGACGCCTGCATGCATTCCGGCTATTAAAGGCCACCCCAGGCCTGCCGGACAGTCTGAGGCAGCTCTCTGCCCACCAGCCATGAAAATGCTATTGCAAGGTATCGAGACAATCATGGACTATCATGAGTCATCTTAGCACAGCGAAACAAGTCTTGACCACCTAGCCAACTCGCTAGATATCACATAACCTGCATGCTGACCAGAGCATGTCCTTACATGCACTTCCAGTGCTTCAACTGTACCTTGGAAAACAACACCGTCCCAGCCCCTGTCGTGGTCGCATCATACCAATTTGCACAAACAATTCTTTAAGCAGCCGTGGGCCTTGACCCAAGCACAATAAGCTAAGAGAGGGCGTTATTGCGTCCGCAGCATTAGATGTATGGCTTAGGCTCTGTCATCTGTGAATCTGCTACCAACTGATGCATGGCTGTCAACTCTGGTAACATTACCAACAGAAGTACGGCTATCAACTATAATACCGCTACCAACTGATGTACGGCCATCAACTGAGATACTGCAACCCCGGCCGCCGTGCCACCGCTGCTGGCTGCGCGCCCCCCCAGCCCCACCCCGCCTTGCCGTTCGCCTTGCCAATGCTGCCGCCGCTGCCGTTGGCGTACGGCGCTTGCTGCTGCTGCTGGTTTGGCACAAGCCCGCCGCCCTTCTGCCGCCCACCGCCCCCCAGCCGCAGCAGCTGCTGGGTCAGCAGCTCGATACGCTGCTGGGCAGCCTCCAGGCGGGAATGGAGGGTGATGTTGGCATCCTGCAGCTCCGCCACCTCGTCCTGTGCAGCGGACACATACATCCAACCATTACCAACCGTGCCTGTGCCTAGGAGATGACCTCTAGAGGAGTAACTCCCCAATCCATGGCTGGAAGCAAAGCGGCGCGCTCAAGAGTCTCTGTGGCCATGTGTGACAGCACCCTACAATATCAAGGACACCACAGGGCCGCACAGCACGCACCTGCTTGGAGCCCAGCGTGCCCAGCAGCTCACGCTTGTCAGCCTCCAGCGCGCCCAGCAGCATGTAGATGGACTGCACTAGCGCCAGCACACTGTCACCAGTGGCGAAGCTGCCGGCATCATGGTTGGCTTCAGCTTCTCGACTTGGGTGCTCACTTGAACCTCCTCCTCCTGCTGCCGCTGCTGCTGTGGACACCCGGGATGGCAGAAGAGCCATCAACTCTGGAGGCAAAAGTGAGGCTGCCCTATCATGCCGCAAATCCTCCTCATCGTCATCATCATCATCATCATCGCTAGCATGGCGGGCTTGCTGCGCATGCTGTGCCAGGGTATCGCGGGCCAGCGGGCCTGACACGTCGCGCGCAGCAGGCTCCTGCGGCTCCGCATGTGTCTCAGGCAGCTCGCTTGCCTCCACCTGCTGCAGCTGCGGTGGCGGCTGTGCCACAGCATCGGCCTGTTGACCAGCAGCTGCACTTGCTCCTAGCCGTGCTGGCGCCGCGGCAGCCGCCGCTGTTCCCGCCTCCGCTGCACGCAGCGCCATGCGCAGCTCAGCATTGTCGTTGCGCAGGTCGTCCAGCTGGGTCAGCAGGCCTGAGCGCTCGCGAGTCAGCGACTCCAGCTGGGACTGCAGCAGGCACAGCGGGATCCTGCAGGCTTGCCTTCCCTGCCAACCAACCTTCAGTGCCTTCAACAGCACACAGGATCTGTGAAAACAGCTGCAAGTCGCCTCACCATCTCAGTGCCAACTTGGCCAGCACTACATACAGTACAAAATGGAGGCACGATGTCCTCCCCTCCCCCGCCCCGCGTCCCTTCTGCTACCCCCAAGGGGGAAAGGATACCTACCCCACCCAGTCCCAACTGCTTGACCACTGGGCTTCCCGGCAGTCACATGCAAGAAATCCATGACATGTGTAGCAGCACACCCAATAGCGAGCTAATACCACCCACCTGCATGGCCCACCACACTCCCAGACCCCTTGGCACCTGCATACTAGACGTTACACCCATATCTTGTACCACTGATACCACCCACCAGCCATTGGCCTGAAGACGTGCGCGGCGGCCCCTCCTCTAGAACCTGCATGCTCACGCTTTCAGCCCACCCAGTACCTAGTAGCAATCGCATCACCCACCTGCATGGCGCGCATCACTTCCGTGGCTCCCTCCGCCTCCCTCCCCACCCGGATTTCCTGGGAGCGCAGCCTCAACACCGCCTCCTCCAACCTCACAACCTCTGCTGCCAAGGACTGCAAGCAACAATGGCAGGACAGGAAACAGCCCCGCTTATGACGCACGGTACGCTTAGTAGTCGCTGGGTGCAGCCAGTGTCAGGAGGAGGTACGCATGCCGGCCGGCCGGTAGCTGTGCTGGCAGACCGGTCACATGGAGCTGGCAAGCGGCGTGGACAACCGGTGCACTGCCTGCAGCCTCTATTTCCAACTGCACGTCCAGCCAGGGTACCTGGCTCTCCTGGGTTACTTGCACGGCATAATGGCAGGGTTTGTACGACTTATTTTATTGATATATATTGAAATTGGATGGAGATGCAAGTGACAGGGGTGGGTCAGACAGCAGTGTGGCGGGTGCTGCATCTGTATTTGCTACCTGGGCGCGAGATTGTGCTTCCTGCGCCGACAGCTTGTAAGCGTCTCTCTCTGCTGCCGCCCTCTCAACCAGCACCGCCTGCAGCCCACGACAGCAGCAGAACTCACTTTCACCTTTCACACCAGGCCGGAGAAGCCAACGACATGGACCACAGGCTGGGGCAGCATGCTGTGGAAGTACAGGCTGCGGAACAGGTCAGGAGTTGGTGACGGCAAACATGGAGAGCACTGGGAAGGCTCGAGGGAGTACCAGAAGAAAAGGCACCGGCAGGTGAGGAGGCTCCACAATCTCGCATTCAGGTGCGTAATCCGGGTAACGGTAAGTACCGTAACGGGTGCAACAGCCCAGCTCGGCCTTTGGCCCAAGCACTTGGGCTGTAGAGTCCATGGGTTCCAGCAACAGATGAGATGCCTGATAGCATGGGCTAGGGCGCCACAAGCCCTGCCATGCATTTGGTCTGGCTGACTGGCAGCCTACCTGTTCTGTCAACTGCTGCTGCAGCTGGGCCACGTCCCTCTGGAGGGCGTCCACCTGCTTGGCCTGCACGCATGCATGCTTACTGTAAATGACTCGCACCATCCCTCATCACGCACTTGCACCAGGGACATTACTATGTTTCGGGAACAACAGGCAGAAACCTCACCCCCAGACACCCTTACCCGCACCACCTGCCCTCATCATCCCTCATCATACTCCCTGCCCAAGTGCTCTGCATAACCACCCTCACCAACCCCATCGGCTGCCCTCCTGCTCCTACCGTCCCAACCTCACCTGCTCGTTCTATCCACTGCGCCAGCGCCCAGTGCCAGCCTCACCTGCTCGTTGTATCTCTGTGCCAGCGCCTCGTTCTCGTCGGCCAGGCTGCCAGCCAGGCGCGACTGCTGCTCCAAGCCCCGCTGGAGGGTAAACTTCTCCTGGGTCAGCTCGTCGATGTGCTGCTGCAGAGCCTTGAAGTCGTTGCCCCTGCAACAAGACAAAGAGGAGTTTGCGCGGCGTGTAGGCAGTGGCATGTGGGCCTTCTCTGGAGGGTGGACCTTCCTTGGGTCAAAAGCAGTCGCCCCCGGCAGTCATAGGTGCCCTGCAGTCAGGGAAGCCACACCAGGAGTGCACTCCATCCGGCTTGTGAGTTGCGGCAGCCCTGACCAAAAAGCAGGACGACCACGAGCGATACCCCCTACGAAGGCAAGGTCTTAAGTTCTTGCCACAGACCTTGACGGGGGAGGCGTGAAGCGGGCGATGTCGTTGGTCGACGGTACCCGGGGCGGCAGCGGCGGCGCCGCGGACCAAGCACCTCCTTGCCGCTCCATCCCCACCAGTGAGGCCCGACTGGTCGTGTCAGTTTCCGGCAGAGCGCCTGGGGACGCTGCCGCTGCCGCTGCTGTGTCAGCCGTGGCGGTGCCGGTGCCGGCGCCCTGGGCTGCCAAGCTGGCCTGGGAGGGCGCAGGCGTCACCGGAGGGCGGTGCACCGACGGCGCCGCCAGCGGCGGCAGCTGCCCCGGCTCTGGTAAGCCCGATGAAAGCTCGCCGGCAGACCGGTCCAGCAAAGCAGAGCGGCCCAGCCGGCCGCCGGCACCTGCCGTAGCATCCCCCAAGGACGCAGGCGCCGGGGCCTTTGCTGCCACGGCCACCCCGGCCGCCGCGGGTGCCGCTGCGTACTTGTCTGACAGAGCGGCGTAGCCCGATGCAAAGCTGCTGCTGCGGCTGGTGGCCGAGGGAGATGCAACTGGGGCGGGCACAGGAGCCGCCTGATGGCTGTGAATATCCGAAGACCCGCTGTCCGATTGGGCTGTGGGAAACTGACAGGCTGAAGCTGGGGTGCGCGCTGGTGCCAGGTAGGCATCAGAGAGCGCACTGTAGCCACCGGCATTGCTACTGCTGCTGCTAGGTTTGGGGGCAGGCCTGCCACTTGCGCTGGCGGCAGTGGAAGGTCCCGAGCCAGAAGCTGTGTTAGCCGCTGAGGCTGCCGCTGTGGTAGGAACAGGTGGAGGGGCTGCATAAGAGTCTGCAAGGGCAGCGTAGCCTCCTGCAGCTGCTGGCATGCTCTGCTGCGCTGTGCTGGCGGCTGTCAAGGTGGCAACACCTGAGCTGGCAGGATGTGCAGGCGCAGGCGCATCTTGAGGTGCCAAGTAAGCATCTGACAGCGCTCCATAGCTGCCGGCCAGCCCCCGGAGGGGCAACACCTGAGCTGGCTGCTGAGGATGGCCTTGTCGCTGCTTGGTCGGGGAGGCCCCACCCTCATATGGTGGCTGGCTCATGGTTGCATCACTGCTACCCAGGTCCCCCGCAGTGGCTTGCGGCAAGCTGGGCATGCCCCCCGCAGGCACAGCAGCAGCTGCTGGTGTTGAAGCTGCGCTGTCGCTGCTCCTGCTGCCCGTCGCCATACCACCGCCGTCAGCGGTGCTGCCACCCGGTCCCTTCTTGCCAAACAGCGACGAGAAGAGGCCGCCCCCTCGCGAGCCAGCGCTTTGCAGCCGCTGCGCCCAGAGCGGCTCCTGGCCGCTGCCGCTGCGGTCGCTGTTGTTTCCGGCACCGCCGCTGCCTTCTTTCCCGTCGCCCTCCTCGCCGCTGCCTGTGAACGCCGCAAGTGCCGCAGCAAAGGAGCCCTCCGGGGGTGGGGCAAGGGGCGGCCCTGTGGCCCTATCGTTGCTGCTGCCGTTGCCGGTAAGGGCCGGCAGGTCGATGGTGGGGTCCTCCACCGGCGGTATAAAGCTGGATGGCCCTGTCACATGGTGGCTGCTGGGGCTGGTGCTCAGAAGCTCCGTGGCCAGTGGGAGGGTAGGGCGATCCCCGCCTGTTTCCTGCTTCGTCGGCTGCTGCCCGGCTGTAGGCTCTCCAGGTGCTGGGGATTTCCTACCAGCTCCAGACTTGCCAGCTGCCGCCGCGCCGCCGTCGCTGCCAGCAGCGCCAGCTGAGGGCTGGAACCTACTCAGAGCAGACCGCCAGTCAAAGAGCGAGGGCATCGGCGGCGGCCGCCGCGACTGGTACCCCTGCGCTGACTGCTGGCCTTGCTGTGGCTCCTGCTCCTCACGAGCAGCTGCGCCACCATCTGTCTCCTCCACCAACGCGGAGTTGCTGCCTGCTAGACGGACTTCAGGAACACCAAGCTCAGGAGCAGCCAAGGACAGGCCCTCCCCTGGCCCTGCCTCTGCTGCCCCTGGCCCTGGAACATTCGCGGGCCCTCCTCCTGCTGATCCCCCTGTTTGCCACGGCTTTGGCGCGCCGTCGCTCGCAGTGGTGGTGGCAGGGACTAAAGGGGTTTGCGAGGACTCTCCCCCTTCAAACAGGCCACCCTGCTTTACCTGCGGCTGGTGCTGGTGCTTCTGCCAAGGGAACTGTGCTGGTGCAGCAGTGGGGCCTGCAAAGGGGGGAGGCGGGGGCCGCAGCGCTGCGAAGCTTGGTGGTTCGGTGAGAGCTGTGTACCCGCTTCCTGCTGCAGAGCTCCCGCCAAGCGGCCACAGCGTGGGCTCCAGAGCGTGGCTAGCAGCGTGGTTGGCCACCTGAAGCCCCCAAGGAGGCTGCACAGGGGGAGGGATGGGTGGCACCAACGCAGGGTCCAACCTGGCGGGCTGCAAGGTACCGCCTGGTACTGCTGCTGCTGCTGCCGCCGGTGCTGGTGGGAGCGCCGCTGCATCCCGCAGCTGGGCTGGGTCGGGACTTCCGGCTGCGAAAGGGATCGCAGGACTTTCTATGGGAGGAGCAAGACCGTCGGTAAGGGTAGCCAAGGATGGCTGGGCAGCAGTGATTGTTGGTGGCGCAACTAGGGGGTCGCCGCCTGCGGGAGTGCCGGCACCGTTGCTAGTGCTGGTGGGCTCGCTAGCTGCTGCCTGCTCAATAGTGTTCTTGGCAGGCCCAGGCTGGCCGGCATTCTGCTTGGCTGCTGCCGCTGCGGCCTTTGCTCGGCGGAACTCCTCAAGCTGCGATACCAGGCAGGTCGCACCTCCTTCAGCACCAGGCCAGCAACCAACGTACTTACAGTGAAACGCATCTGGTACTGCTCACCTTCCGCCTGCCAGCGGCGGCTAGTTCTGCCCTGGAGAGAGGCTTAGGAGGGGCAATCATGACTCCCGCTGGCAGTACCCAGAAGTCATGGACCTGACCATATATCTACTAGCCGCCGAACCCGGTAGCAGTTGCTCACTTGAAAGAAATTAAGCCCGACGTGTTTGCTTAGGGAAATGGCGCCAAGAAGTTGGTTCCACGCAGGCATGCGTCCATTGCTCACTTGCCATGGCATGCCATTTTCTCATCAAAATTCAAAGAAATGGAAAGCTCTTTCAAGCGGTTTTGGAAAACTTGTGTTTCTTGGCTTGGCACTTGGGTGGAGGTGGGTCATGTTGCAGAAGCGATCGATCTGCAGGCGTTGGACCTCACCTGTGGCATATCACTCAACAAAACCCATTTTTGAGCTGCAGGGCTACAACGGCGTCACTCTGACCTTGACAGGGGTCCTTGGGCTCGCTGCCTTTCTGTATGGTCTTCACCATTGCCGCCTGCTTCGAAGTAAGTGCTCCCCGGGCGACGGGGTACAAGGGTGCAAGCTTCAGTGTGGCTTGCTGGAGTACCCTGCTTACACTCGGCCACTTCTCCTGTAACACAGGCCCACAGAAAAGACATGATGACCTGAGAGATGCTGACCAGCCCTCCACCTCGGGCACAACCCATGCAGCCGGCCCCAAAAAGCCATCACACGTAAGCACTCGGCGACAGCTCCTGACCCAGCGAGCCAACAACACTGCCTGCAGCGCTGGGCCCTGCCGGAACTCATAGTTTGTCCACTATACCTTCCGTGCCGTGAAGTGCTGCCTTCTAGCACCTCCCTGCGGGCAGGCCAGACGTGGGAAAGGCATGGGACTGCCCTGCTTGACTTTGTCGAATGAGCTCCACGCTTTGCACGCTTCCTGGCCCCCACACAGTTACCCTCGGGAGCAGCAGCGGCAGCATCTGCGGCAGGGCTGGCAGCAGCCACAGCGTCACCCCTACTGCGGCTGGGCGGCGCGGCAGCAGTCACAATATCCACGCCAGGGGTGCTGCTAGACGAGAGTGGCGCCGCGGAACTAGAAGAGTCGGCCACTGTCAGGCCGGGCGCAGCGGAGGTCCTGCGGCAACTGCTCTCCACAGGCGGCAAAGGCCCAGCGGTGCGTCTTGCCTGTGGTGTATGTGGTATGTGTGCTAGATGGTACGTGCTAAGCTCTCAACGTGATCCTGGCTGACGGCAGGGGCCCAGCGGTGGGTGCTGTGCTCGGCACACGAGTACCATGCACAGGCTGTCATGGTGCTGTCATGGCGTTTGTGGCAGGCGGGTTCCCCCAGTATGTAGTACCTACCCGGCGCCTTAGGGGCAGTACCATTCGTGACTGGGTGGCTATAGAGTCATACCTGTGACAAAGGGACCCATGTGTGCACCTGAGGCCCTAACTGGGGTTGTGGGCCATGCCTTGGGTGACCGTGCAACTGGTCGGTGTCAAAATGCCAGGCCATGATGTGAGGGGTTGGTAGGTGCAGAGGCGTGTCTCATCCCAATTTGCCGGTGACCTTCACCCTTTCCAATGGAGTGACCGTCGAGGCCTTGATGTGGCCGGAATCCTGGAGGGGCCAGCTTGGATGTGTTGCGAACAGCGTATCCCACGTGTTTGTTTAGTGGAGCACTGTGCTGGCTAGACCAGGAGAATAGTGCAGGCTTCAAAGGCAGCTGCACGTTTCTCGTTCCAGGGGGGGCGGGGGGGGGGGAAGGGGGGGGGGGGGGGGTTTGCTTGCCACGACCCTCTCTATTGTGCTGAACGGTGCTATGCCAAAGTTGCAGGTGTACCTGCTGACGCATGTGGAGGGGGACGTGGGCGAGGCGGTGGTGCGGGGGGCGCTGGAGCATGCTGGGCTTGTGGGCCCGGCGCGGGGGCAGCTGCCGCCTCACAGGTGGGATGATGCTGGCTGTGTCCTGGGGCGATCGCGCCAGCTTGTCGTCATATCGTGGGGAGAATGGGGTCGGGACCCTGGAGCAGCCGGCGGGGGGGCCGGTGGGTTGGGGACAAGGTGGCTGCCGCAACACAGGCAGGGGTCTGCGCCCGCCTTGCTAGCCCTGCTGAGAAGGATAGCCGCATCTTGTCATTTGTGGTTGCAGTACACCCTGGCTCTGCGTTGGCCCCACGTGTGGGTGACTCACGGCAGCATGGTCAGGTGGCAACAGGCTGTTGGACTAGCCTAGAATAGTAGCCCGGCGGTAGCCTCCAAGAGGGGCAGCAAGCTTCAACTGGCCTGTCTGCTGTACTTTGTGAAGTTTGGCAGAATGGTTGAAAGGCCATTTATTGCCATGGTTGGCCGTTTCCTGCCTCTTGTTGTATGCTGATGCTGTTTGCTGATGCTGTGTGTGATTGGTGCAGATGGCGGCAGCATGGCTTGGAACTGGTTGCATGCACGCCTTGCCAGCCCCTTGGGAAGCTTGCACTGCGGCCCTCAGGCTTTTGCACTGTGCGATTCATACTTGTGAAACCCTCTAAATGGCGCCTGCACTGCGGCGTGCTGCTGTGTGGCCCACCCAAGGCAGGTGCCCTAGGGTGTGGCAGGTAGAGCTGGATCTGAATGATGCGGCAGCGATATCCTGAGATGTCCCTTACCCCTCCATGCTCCCCTGTGCACTGCAGGCTGCTTTTCTGCAGCACGCCCGAGGGCAAGGTGTCCATTGTGCGGCAGGTCGAGCCGGACGTGCATTTCGATGCACAGTGGGAGACGATCTGGGAGCTGCAGCGCTTCATGAAGCGCCTAGTCTACGTGTCAGCCGCGGGCGGGGACGTTCCCGGACAGGCAAGCAGCAACGTGCAGCGGACGGCCTCGTTTGCGGGCTTCTTTGGGCGATGATTGCCTCCTGGCAGGGCGCCGGCGGGGCGCCGGGGCAGGGCTGCAGCGCACACGTACGTCGGCCTCTGCTTTTGGAGGTTGCTTGGGGGTCCTCGGGGCCGCCAAAGGCAATGAGCTGACACCGCGGGTGCTGCGGAGCCGCTGCGCCGGCCCATCCCAGCAGCAGTGTTGAATGGTTAGGTGGAACAGTGGGATCTGTGAGGGGCACGGCGTGGACACAAGGGTGTGATGAAAGGGGTCAAGCAAGTGACAGCAGGCCATAAGTGGGATTCTCACGTTGACAACAAAGGGGCCAACGGTGGGGTTGTGCGGTAGGGAGGGACACAAGCCTGCCAGGGCAGATGGCTGCCGGGGCTGCAGAGTTTGGAAAGCATCAGGCACTGCACAGGCGCAATAAACACTTGCCAGCGCAGGGAGTTTCACCTTGGCTGGTGAGGGTGCTTGTTGGCAGCACAGGCTTGGTTCTCGCTTGGTCGCAGGTTGGCCAGCTTTCAGACATTTGCTCAGCTGATGGTTGAGCGGCCTTGAGGTCCGACCCTAAGGGCTCAGTTGCAAGCAGCTGAAACAGCACTGTTGTTTCGTGGGCGTTGTGTCGACCGTGGTCGTACCTCGGTCGCGTCTGTCAGGCTGTTGGGAACTCATTGTGCCTGCAAAAGGAGCAGGGGCCTTAGTTCTGACCTGAGTGCGCCCTACCTGTTGCAATAACGGAGTACTTTGCCTCTAGGACGTGCCACTGCTCCTTGCCGCTGCTTGTATCGGGTGAAAGTTGTTGGGGCTACTGTATACATACAAACTCTTGTGTCTTACAACCCAGTAATCACATGATATGAATGTGGAACTTCCGTCATATCCGATAGTGCATGCCTGGGCATAACTGGCAGACTTTCACATCCCCATGGAGCCAGCAGGCATGCCACAATGGAGTTTGTCACTCGTCCTTTCGATTTGTTTCCTCTTTATGCACTTTTCTAGCCTATCCACGAAGATGTGCATCAGGATTCATAAGGCAGACGCGTTCTGTTCAGCTGTGACAGCTTAGCGACAGAGTAGCGTCAAGTGCCTCCTCTTGGTCATCCTGAGGCCATGCATGGGACATCCTGGTATTGCAGGTATGACAGGATCGCCCTTGTGCCTAGTATGGCGAGCCTTACCGGACAGCGTTCCCACTGGGCGGACGCTGGCAGCTACGCAAAGTAAGTGAGACCGTTGCACGTTGGCACCCGTGCCCAACTGCCCCAGATAGCAGCGTCCGCCATACCATTGCCACGCGGTAGGGGTTCCAGCATGCGGGCACATTTGGCGGCGACTCAATTTTCCACCCGTACTGACGGAAGCTTCTCACCACCTCCCCGGCCTTTACACCAACTCTGACGTCGATCCGTGATCTTTAGTTTGTTTTGTCATACACCCCGTTCCGAAAGACGGACCGTTGTGGAGCCAAGAGCGTGCTCGGTGCTCCTGGGCTTTGGATGCCTTACCTCTCGGTAGGCACTTGGGAAACCCCGAGAAAGCAGAAGTGATCTGTTTGTTTCCTAGAGCCTTAAGTAGGGTTGCACACTCGACTCGTTTTCTTATCACGACTCTTACTGAGGGGTCGCTCGCTGCGCACCGTACAAAGTCCCACCAAGTCTTGCCTAGGAAGGTAACCGGCGAGCTTCCGTTAAGGAAAGAAGTGTTTGGATATATAGCTCAGGTTGCTGGGCCTCAAGCTTGCCTGCGCATGCTTTCCATACTGCGACTGGTGTATGGGAGGTACCCCAGTGCGTGATCTAACTGATGCTCACTGCCTTACCTTCCTTGTCTATGCAGCCCTTCCATCTCGACACATCTGCAACAATCGAGCTCCTAGTGTATACTGAAGAGAGCAGCATACCACCCATAGTAAGGAGGGCCAAGGTCTCTTAGGCCACCTGCGGCCAAGTTTACACCTCGGCAGAGGCCTGCCCTGTGGCGGGCATGGCGGCAGTGCCCAGGTGGTCGCCAACGTCAAACCACCACCACAAGCACCAACGAGGAGAAGTAGCCAGCAGAGCAGCCAGGAAGCCAGGCGAGGGTGCTGTCCCTAGGCGCCATGCCCGGGAGCACAGGGTCCGGTAGACGTGACACTGCCACGTCGTCCCATAGCCAGCCAGTGCAGCATGGTCAGCCGCCGCCGCCGCCGCCGCCGCAGCAGCAGCACAGTCAGCTTGCCCAGCAGCAAGTTCACCGCTCGGGGTCTGAGCAGCCTCATCCACAAGGAGCAACAGTAGCAACACCCAACTCCGCTGCTGCAGGTGAGTGGCAGCAGCCCACTTACAGGGGCCAGCTTTTGCGCCCTGCCGTTCCAGTGGCTGCGGCAGCCAGCAGTGTAGAGCGCCCTTCACAGCAGCCGCATGGTGCCCAGCAGGCCCAGCAGCAGATGCCGCGGGTGGCATCAGGCTCTGTGGAGTACCTGCGGCCTGGCAGCAGCCGGACGTCAGCTGAGGTGGCATCGCTGCCTGATGTGGAGCCTGGTGTAGTACCCAGGGCACCAACCCTGCTGGACGGCAGCAAGCAGCAGGAGCTTCAACTGCGTCAGCAGCGGCAGCATTTACAGGCGGTGGGGCACCTGCGTCCCAGCAGCGCAGCTGGGCCCGGCCTCAGTGTAGTACCTCGGCCGCAGCCACATAGGGAGTCTCAGCATCAGCCCGTAGGCACAGCCCATACCGGCGCCCCAGCAGCCCCAGCTCTTGCTCAGCAGCAGGGGCAGCAGCCAGGCGTGCCGCCGCTGTCGCTGGCTCGGGAAGCGCACTTGCTGCAACAGCTGCTGACGCCGCCTGCTGCACGGCGGTCGAGGTCTTGGGAAGAGGCTGAGGAGGAGGGAAGTGGGCAGGTGGCTGGGGACGGGCAGCGGAGCGGCTCCCGGCGCCAGCGGCGAAGGCTTGGGGAGTTGGGTATGGACGAGTCCTTTCCCGCAGTCTCTCTTGCCCCTGTGAGTCTGGTCCTGCTGCCTCCCACCGTGCTGGTCCCCTGCTCGCCTTGCCAGTTTCGCTGGCTCGCTGGCAATGCCTGCCTGCCTGTTGCTCATACTGGTAACGCTGCTGGTCAGGCGGGCCCGTTCCAGCCCCGTCATGCGAAGACCATGAGGTAGCTCAGACTTGTTGTTTGGGGATGCATGGAGTGGACAAGCCACGTGAATACCTCTGTTTAGGTTTATCACCTGTAGCACTTCGCACAGGGCGCCCGGGCGAGGGTATGAAGGTGCCATGGTTACTCATACTATGTATCGCTGCCCTGCTCTGCCTGCTTCTTCAGGCCGTCGAGCCCCTTCCAGCAAGCCCAGCAGCCTCCCTTTCCACCCCTGCGGCCATCGCTCCCGCCCCACTACCTGCCACGCCAGCTGGCCTGCTGGGCCTGCTGGGCCAGGGGCCAACAGGCCCAGCAGGCGTAGCAGGCACTGCGCAGCAGGGTCGACTGGTTGAGCAGGTGGTGGCACAGCTGCAAAGGGAGTCAGCAGGCCCAGAGGGCAAAGCAGGGGCAGCAGCATCAGATGTATACCTGGGTTTTTATCCAGGGGCGGGCGCCTCTGGCAGGGCTGCGGGAGGTATGCACACCAGCAGCAGCAGGGAGGAAGCTGCCGGTTCGCCAGCTGATATCACACCGCGGTTGGGAGGCCTGCTGCACACGCTGGCCAGACGGCAGCAGCTGGCTCAGCAGGCACAGCAGCAGGGGGCTGGTCCTCCCCTGAGGCTTGCCTTGGGGCCCAACCAACCCACAGGCGCCATGCTAGCTCCAACAGCGGGCGTGACGGCCAGCAGGACTGCTACTGCTGGCCCTCCAGCAGCGGCAGCAGCAGTAGCAGCAAGAACAGCAGCTGGGCCCGGTCTACGGGCTGCGCATTCAGGCCTCTTACAGCAGGGCACCCCTGCTCTGCCCATGTGGCTACATGTGCGGCCTGTGGAATCTCTGGAGGGGCTGGGGCAGGCAGCTCAGCAACTGGGGAGCGGCTTTGTGCCAGTCTCTCTGCCCCTGTTGCGGCTGCTACACAGGTGTGAAACTATTTCAATCCAGACCCTGACAGGCCCCGTATTTGATGTATCGAACAAGACCTCTGCTGTGCATGGCCTGTTGCATTGGGCGCTGGGGCAAAACAGCCAAACTGAAGTCCTGCCCGTAGTGGTCCCAGCTAGAGCTCGCCATGAGGCGAGCTGTGTGTTGGCACCAGCGTTAGGGTTGCCTGTTGTATGCAAGTTCACCAAACTAGTAATTAATGTGTTAACTGGTTTCAGGAGGGTGCAGCTTATAGAGAGTAAACCGAAGGAACCCACCTTCTTGATGTGTGGATGGCGCAGGGTTTGCGTGTATGCAGTGGACCGGGCGACGAGGGAGGTGACCGCAGAGCAGGCGCAGCAAGGTGACTAACCTGACTACAGCCCACAGGGCTTGCCTCCCGTGCCAGTAGTGACTCCCTTGTAATGGCCCCAATTACCATAATGGCCCCAATTTCCATGAGGATAACTCCCTGTAGTTGCATGCTAAAGGGAATCCGTCTTGTGCAGGCCAGTCTTGGCCCCAGTAATCTTGTGATAGCTCCTTTGCATTCGCGCCTGGCTGTCGGGTAATGCTGGGTTGCGTAGATTTCATTGGGGGGGGCAACATTGCCTGGTTGACTGATACTTGGGAGGTCCATAACCAGCAGCACCACCTGTGCTGTGCTGTGCTGTGCTGTTGCCCGGCGCGCTAAGGTCAGCGGGTCAGCGAGCCCAGGGCAGGGTAGAAAAGAGGTCAGCAAGTGGCCTTGCTGATCGTGACCAGAGTGCCCGAGTAGAAGTGTTGCAGAGTCATACCCCGGGCAGCGAAAGAGAGTCTGATCATGCAGCATTGGTGGCTTGCCGTGTACATGCAGAGGCGCGGCCGGGTGGCGAGGCAGGGGCTACGCTAATGGAGGGGCATTCACTCCAGTCCACAATTTTTTCCCAGGCTCTGCCCACGCTAGCGTCCGAAGGTGGCAGGCGACCCTCTCAGGACCTCCCAGCAGCCGGCCTGCATGGGCAGGAACAGGCCGAGGGTCCCTCACAGCCGGCGACGGCCCTTCAGCAGCGCTTGCTGCAGCACCTGGCCATGCTGGCATCACAGGAGCTGGCACAGCCAGCGGTACAGGAGCAGCAGCGGCGGCAGCTGCAGCAGCAGCGGGGCCAACAGCCCAGCCCCGAACAGCAGCAGCAGCACGCCCAGCAGGCGCAGCAGGGGTCGCTCCTTCAGCAGCTTGCTGCAGTGGCGGCTGCGGTCCCCTCCACAGACACCAGCCCGGTGGAGCAGCCGCCCCAGGAGGTAACTGAAGGGACCCAGTCAGCCGCGGAGGTGCTGCTGCGCCTGCTCCAAGAACAGTTGCCCCCAAGCGCAGCAGAGGCCGGCTTGCAGGGCCATCAAGGCCTCAAGTCGACGGGGCCTGCGCTGGTGAGCAGGGTAGTGTTCTGCATTGCTATTGTCAATGATATTACCTTTTACCCTTGCCACTTTTGATGATGCTTTATCCTTGGTGGCATAGATACATAGCTTCACTGTAATACTTCCACGGGCATGATGCGCCCGCCGCTCGATGTATGGATTTGGGCAACAGTCGCGAGGCTAGCACTGAGCCTTACACGTCGTCACAAACTCCTGAAAGCACCGCATGCAGGGAGACCCCCGGGAAGGACAGCGGCAGGCACAAGCAGTACCCGAGGCACAGCAGGCTCACCACACGCAGCAGGCGCAGCACGCGCAGCAGCAGCCCAAGCTTGGGCCCCAACCCAGGCAGCCGGGCGGCTTGGGCCGGCCAGAGCAGGCAGCAGTGGCATCCCTTGCACCTGACAAGGTGAAGCCACAGCCGGCAGAGGGTGGGTTAAAGCATGCTAGCACAGGGACGGGAATAGGTGAGAAGCCGGCCACCGACAGGCTCCTCACTGCGCTACAGCAGGAGCAGCGGCGGTGGGAGGTGGCCCAGGGTCAAGCGGGCAGCCAGGCCACCCTCCAAGCACAGCAGCAGCAGCAGCAGCAGCAGCCGCCACGGTCGGTTCTGGGAAGTGAGGGGCTGCAGCAGCCGCACCAGCACCAGCAGCGGCCACAGCCGGTTCAGGAGAGTGGGGGGCGGCGGCAGCAGCATCCGCAGCTTGCAGACCTGCAGCGCATGGTGAGGGAGGGTGAGCGAGGGCGGCAGGGGCAGGCCAGCCATGTGGAAGCCTCCCTGCTTGCGTTGCTGCTCCCCGGCCTGCAGCGAAGGCCGGAACCTGGGAAGTGATAGTGCTTCTGCCGTATGGCATCCGCTCGTGGGCAGGGGCGCGCAGCTGTCGTGCCTGGTTGGTTTGTAGGCTTGTAGGCATTGGCGCAAGCTTGGCATTCGTCAGTTGCTATTAGCATGGGTGGCAGATAGTGCGAACAGGGAGTGAGAGCTGGGCTGTACTGGCAGGAGTGTTATGGCGCAAGCGCTGGATTCCTGACCCAGATCCTCAGAGGGGCTGGCCTTGTATTGCCGCTGCCAGGGTGACCCTCCGTCTGATTCCAACCCCAGGCAAACAGCCGGGTGCTGCTAGTCTCGTGTGGCAGGGTAGGCTAGGAAGGATTTTTCATGCGCCTATGACCGCTGGTAAGGTACACATGCTAGGAGACTGGCAATAAAACCTTATGCAATTGGTCACAAGCCAAGCACCACGCGGCATGTTCGGAATCAAACTAAATAGGACAACATAGAATGGCCGCCGCAGGCTGGGCGTGAGCAGTAAAACAGTTCCTGAAAGGATCAGCAGTACCCATCCTGGCTCAAGGGCAAAGGGTAACCAGCATGCAGGAACACATAGGCAACAATCCGTGATCGCAATCACAATACACAGCAAACCTGGAAAGCCTTGTGACACGAAGGCAGAGTTTGTGTGCAATGAGGAGTCAGCAGCCAGCGTACATGCATGCAAATGCAGGGCACAGGTGCAAGCAGGGGGGTTGGGCGAACACACAGGATCTCAAAAAGCTAGGAGATGGAAAAGCGAAGCAGAGGCAGAGACATTAGCGGAACTCTTTTGTAATCAGTGCCAGGGCTTCAGGCACCCTGGAGCAGCCATCAAACACTTGTACGAGGTACAAAGGAGTGCGGCCACATACGCATATAAGAACCTAACGAAGGCACTCATAAAATAAAATTGAACAAGCCTGAACACTGCCTAAGAGTTATGTATCGGGCATGTTGCAACGATTTAGTGGTAGTATGAAAAAGAGTACCAGGAAAAAAATGGCATGCACGTAAGACCGGCATACTGCATGTACCGGGCCATCTGTTCAATTCAACCAAATAGCCTCTCCCCTGAAAAGGGCGAGGGCCGAAAATGGACAAAAAACAAGACAGCGACGGCCAGAGGGCAGGATCAAAACCACACCCTGTAAGTAGATACTGGCCTCCGCTTGCATATCGGCATTACAATAGGGCAGCCCAGAACGATTACTTACAAGAGCTGCATCCCTCCCTGAGTGGCTTACTTGCAGTGACAGCATCAACCAGGGAAATTTTGTTGCTGCACCCTGACGACACTTCAGCAACAAGTTGGTTTGGTTAACTCTCCAACAACCTGCAACAGTCAGACCCCCGGTGCCAGTTTCTCAGTTGCTAAGTAGTGATGTGCACCTACCTTATGCTTGTTGTGATGAGCATCACAGCTGACCTCCTCCACCCCTCTCTCACACCCTTTGCTTTCGAGTGCGTTCCACTTCTGGCACTCCTAAGGGATGAGGATGTCCCCTCCACAAACCCCAGCCCTTGCTGTAAGGTGGACACTACACAGTGCCGTACTCGGCACGAAGCAGCAAGGCCAGACCCGTGGCCCCAAACAAGGCTCGCAGGGCGCAGCGCAGAGAGGCAGTTGCCGAGGTGTTTCTCAGGCATTGCGGAAGGCTGCCGCTGCTGCAAGAGCAGCTGCTGCTGGTGGTGGTACAGCTGTTGCTGCGCTGGACCGCACCCACCTGCCCAATCAGAGAGCCTAGCCTACAGCTGCAAGGCGTTGCAGGGGAGAGCCACACACTGCCCTCAAGGAATCCGGCGCCACTGACTGCGGCTCCCTTGCCCCCCACTGTGGCCCCAGCCACAAGTGCATCAGCACCCGCTTCCTGTGCCTCTGCAGACTTCATGCTGCCACCGGCTTCCGTGCCACAACTCACGCTCAAGGTCATGCCGCGTGGTGCCTCCTTCTCGTGCCCCTCCTGCTGCTGCTCCTGCTGCTGCAGCAGCTGCCCCACCTTCAGGGGCCCAAATGGCCCACCAGGGCTTGCCCCATTGACACCTACAGCACCAGGGGTGCCCCCAGAGCCTCTTGCTGCCAAGCGCTGGATCTCGCTCGCAGCAGCTGGCGGCTCCTGTGACTGACGCTGCGGCTGGGGTACTGCTGGGTGCCCAGCCGCCCCGGTGGACCCTGGTGCTGACCCCTGCGATGCTGAGGTATCCGTACCGCACAGCATGGCACATCTGTGGTGCTCGCCTACGCTGGCCAGAGCTTCACTCAGCAGTGTGCTGAGCCCAGCCCAGCCCGCGGAGCGTGCCATGACTAATAAGCCCTCTGCCAGGGCGCTGGCACGTGGGTGGGGAGGCTTGGAGTGAGCATTGACGGTGCCGCCCCGGGAGGCTCCAGAGGGGTGGAGGTGTTGGAGGGTCAAGCCGAGCTGCTGCAGGAAGGCCGTGCCATGTGGTGTGCCTGCATCACGGAAGGTGGGAGGTGAGCACCTCTGTCGGCTTGGCTTGCTTCAGAAGCAGCAGAGAGGGGCTGGAGGGGGACCCGGCCGCAAGGTGGGCCTGCATTGGCAGTGGTCGGTCCCCTGCCTTGTCAAAATGTGTTTGCAATGCTGGCTCGAGTGTCGGCCCGTAAATGGCGGCGGAGCAGGTCAAGCCATGAGGTTCGTGCTCGTCAGGAGGCTCAGGGCGACGGGGTGGGAGGTATGTCAGCTACACTCCGTTGCCGCAGGCTAGGCTGGCAGCTGAAGGGAGGCTGCTGGTGGCAGCCATGCGGCGGCAGCAGCAGTGCGTGGCAGCTATGTAACACCTTGTCAACACCATCACTTTGGCTTGCTTGTGTAGCTCGCTGGACAAAGCCACGCAGGCAGATGTGAGCGGGAGGGTGGCATGGCAGCCACTCAGATCCGGCAGGCAGTCTGGCAACCTCACACCCTCCAAGTAACTCCCACCAGCCCAGTAACTCCCTGCCTGCACCCGCTCCAAGAGCTACCACTGAACCACGGCTAGCAGCCCGTATGACACATCCCTACTCATGATACCAGCCCCAGTCCCAGCCGCAGCCGGGCCTGCACAGCGCAGCGCAGCTCTGTGCCTGCCATCCCGCCTGCCCTTCCCCCGGGGCCGCAGCCACCCCCTTACCTGCCAGGCAGCGCTGCGCCTGCTGTGCTTCTTCAACGGCCGTTTCCCCAGGCACAGCCACCACGGCCACCGCCTCACTCAGGAAGCCGCCCCTCTGGTCTTCAAACTCCAGGAGGCCCACGCCCACACCCAGAGGCCGCACCAACACCCATTCGGGTGGCGGGGAGACGGCTGGGGCCCCGGGATCTCGGCTGGGTCCCCTCGCATCTCGCCTGGGTCCCCTCGGATCCCAGCTGGGATTCCTCGGATCTCAGCTGGGTTGTCTCGGATCTCGCCTGGGTCCCCTCGGCCATGTGCCAGAACCTCCAAGGTAAGCAGACGGCCTGCAGGGCAGCATTCACAACTCACAGCTCAGCTCACTCCCTATTCGCACTCCCTGCCACCCATGCTAATCACAAGCAGAGGACGTAGCGGTGAGATCTGAGCAGCCTGAGGAAGCTGTGGATGTGCCGAAAGTTGCCTTGCTGGTAGTCAGCTCGCTTCCGGTGGTTCTCCAGGGCCATGCGGCTAGCAGTAAGGAGCCGGGGCACAAGGCTGGCTGCCTCACTTTGAAAAGGTTTACACTTCAAACCGAGTTTTACCCCTATGGCCCACCCACTGGGCAATGCTCATCAAGAAGGCGGCATATCTCATACACTATCAGGTCAGGGGCTCGCTGCAACCCACCCGCTTGACGACAAATGATGGCGTCATGCCGCCCCGGCCGGGTGGCGCCGCCCAGGTTGTACCCCCACAGCCTGATGCTGCCGGCTGGTGGGTATGGGTCAGGCCCCGGCGCGGAAGCCCCGCCCTGTCCAGCGTTCTGGGCTAGCATGACCTCAGGCCTGGCAGCCAGCAGCGTTGGGGCCAGCACCGGGGCTTGGCCTACAGCTGCCAGCCGGCCCTGCCTTACCACGGCTACCTGACTACCCAGCTGTATCTGCAGAGCAGCAAGGAGCACAAGCTTGCCGTTGCTGGGCGGCATTCAGCCACGCCGGAACTGTTGGGTGCAATTGGCCTGGCCTAGCACTTTCAGCTGCTTGAAGACAATTTGCTGTGCGCAAGTCACTACTTCTAGACACATAGCGACGCAGGTACCGCAAGGTGTGCTTAAGCTGATGGACGCATGAAAGCCGCACATGATGGAGCAGCTAAGCTGTTCCACCGGGCAGACACAGCAAGAGGGCAACCACGGCCCAATCCCAGGGCGTGCCCCAGTGCTGCTGCGCCGCCAGGGGTCACCCGTGCCATTGCGCAGTACCGTCAGTGTACCACTGCCGGGTACTGCAAGGCGTGCCTACCAGCATGTTGGCAGCCCATGGCTCCCCCTCGGCTCCAGCGTTTGCCAGCCAGCCGCTGCACTGCAACAGCCTGCGGGTCAGGCTGGCACAGCCTTCGGCTTCTAACCGCTCCCTCTCTGCCGCAGCCAGCAGAGCTGACACGGTGATGTGGGTGCAGCCAGGACGCACAAAGCTGTCCACAAAGACCTGCACACTCCATGGCTTCACCGTTTTTATTTCCTACAGCAGCAGCGTAGCAGGTGCCGAGCTGCACGCTGAGGCGGGCTGCTGGGATCACAGCATGCCCGCCGGACCACCCTTCCACAATTGGCAGCAAAGGCATGCCTTGGTCGAAAACTTGTATATGGTAAAGGTGCTGTTGCCTTGCTCTGACAGGCTATCAATTGAGCTTGGCAGGCTGTCACAAATGCCAGGCAGAGCCACAATGGTCGACTCTGGCGCCTGCATGGCTCTCTCGGACCCAGCTTGTCCTGAAAAACTTAGGAACCTTGGGTAAAATTCCCAAGGGTATACCCAGAAACATCCCGCGGCAAGCTCACCGGGTCAGCAGACACTAAGTTGACCACCTCTTGTAGGACGTGGGGTGGTAGCCGGTCGGGACTAGAGTCAAAAATCTTAAGACTCAGGCGGACGATGGAGTCCTGCGGTGTGGCAGCAGCAGAGAGGGGGTTGTCAGAAACCGAGAGACTTGCACACGGGAATCGGCTGTGACAGCTACCAGTAATGCGCCTATCGATCCTGAAGGGATCAGCTAGGATGGGTGGGCCCCGACCCCTGCTGTCACGACACTGCATACAAATCCGAAAAGAGGTCAAAATGCTGGTGTTACACTGCCCAGGTGGTAGGTGGTGGGCGGGAGTCAGGCACACAGAACAAAACCCTAGACATGCAACACACACCTAGAGGTTTGGACTGTCCCTTCAAAGCCATGCCAACAGACCAGTGGTGCTGTCACAGGAAAGTACAGTGGAAGTAGCTAGACTTGAGGATAGCTTAACTTGTGGGGGATTGCTCTGCTAGACTGGACACACCTGAGAGAGCGTGGAGGGTGAGCCAACTCCGACTTGCCCACCAGGCAAAGCATGCGAAGCGGGCACTTCAGGTCCCAGCCCAGCAGGCATGTCAGGCTCCAAAGAGCTCAGCACCTGCCAAGGCTCTTCCTCTAAACCCGGTGAAGGCGCTACCAGGCTGCTTGCCCTCGCCGCTGCCGACACCCCAACCGCCACCCCTGCCGCTGCCGCTCCCGCCGCCGCTGCTGCTGCCGCTGCTGCATAAGAAGCTCCTCCCGCCGCCTCCACTGCTGGGCCCACCAAACCAGCAGGGGCAGGGTGCACTGAGCCCAACAACTGACTCTCACACAGGGTGCCTGGCGGCGGCGACCCTGCCTGCGGCGAAGCGCGCGCCGCGCGGCTTCCCCCCCTTGCGCCCATGTCGGCCATCGCCGCCGTCATGGTCGCTGGGACAGATGCTAAGCAGCTGACACCGGTGCCCGCACCGCCAGGCAGCGCGCGCAAGTCTATAGCATGGGTAGCAGGAGGAACTTGAGAGGGAAGCAGGGTGCCGGGTGCTGGCGTGCATATGTTCGGCTGGGTAGCTGGCGGCCACTCGGGAATAGCTGAGGCGGCATCTGACGGCGCGAGAAGCATATCCGCACAGGCCAGCTGCACATAGCAGGCAGTAGACTTCGTTGTGTAGACATGGGGTGTACCTATTATAAACCTCATGCGTACACGCACCTTACATGTGTGTAGACATGCGCACAATGGTACCTTGGCCATGGCTGGGTATTTGAACTGTATTTGGATTGCCCGCTGCAAAGCACTGTTGACCTGAACCTTTCTTCTTTTTATGCGGAGTCTGCGCCCAAGGGTGGTAGTTGGTTACCTCAACAAGCTACTCCGGGCCATGCAAGCAACAGGCGCTATCATATCCTAACTTACGCTTCGTTCAAGGCTGGAATCGGCTAGGGTTGGGCGCCCCTGACTGGGCAGCAAGTCCATGGCAGCATCCAGCTCAGCAAGGCTACCAAGCAGCTCATCTGCTAGAGGGTCCCAGGAGCTCCCATCAGCCTCCTCCCAGTGGAAGGGCCACGCAGTACTGATAAGGCTAGACTGCCCCAGGCTAGAGACACCCTCGCCATCACATGCCACAGGTGCTGCAGCTGGTTGGGCTGCTGGGAGGGGCTGCGGCACTTGCGGCAACCACGCTGTTTCAGGTTCACCGTCAAATGGGCCTGCTGGCAGCCTGTCATCCTGCATGCTGGGCTTGCTGTGAGGCGCCGCCACTTCGTTTGCAGCCACGCTGGGCGTGCTGGCCGGCTGGCAAGGCCATGTGGCAGGCGGCTTCGGGCTGCTGCCAGCGCTGCTAGAACGGCCTGCTACTGTGCTTCTTAGCAGGGGCCGGCGACAGGGGCCGCCATGGCGTGTTCGCCCCAAAGCCTTGGGCTGCTCGCTGGGGGCAGCTGGGGGAGGGTTGGAAGCCCAGGTGTCCTCCAAGGAAGAGGCGGAGCGCAGCGTGGCTGATGCTGGCAGCTGCAAAGCAGGCGAACCAGGCTTGCCATGGCAGTCAGCAGGAGGCGCTGTCCTGTCTTTGGGGTGGTTTGTTGCGGTGCTGGCGGAGGGAGAGCGGCGCTGAGCGGCGGGGTGGCCACCCCCAAAGTCGGTGTTGCGCCGTTGCCTGCGGAGGTTATGCTGCTTTAGCACCGTGCGGCAGGTCTTGCGTGTGCCGTCAAAGTCCCCCAGCGGCTGGAACCTGCAGCAGGCACAGCGCTTGCTGCCCCCCGTCAACGCCAGGGAGTTGGGGGGGAAGTATGCCGAGCCAAACCATATGCATCTACCCACAGCTGTGGTGTGTGCACAGGCTTCTCAGCGGTCACACAAAGTACTCAAGCACAGCTTGAGACCAACCTGCCACACTGCTGACACCACCGCATAGACTGCCCATCCAGCACCAGTGCCTCTAGGTTGGCATGGTGCAAGCATATCTTGTGCCTGCACGCGAAGAGAGGGCGGCACGTCAGCTGCACTTTACACGTGAGCGACGTGCCCTAGCTAGTCACGTCAACCCCTGGCGACACATGATGGTATCGCCTGTCTGGATAGGGGGAGCTGGCGAAGCCGGTCCACTCAACCGACTCCGGAACCAGCAATTCAGGGGCGTCCAAGAGGTCACTCACCGCTGGTAGTAAATTTTCTTAGGGGTCTGGCTCTGGCAGCCAACCACCTGGCACACCGTGCACATCCCGTCCTATAAGGGTGTCGAGCCCCGTGGGCACTTTGCGGCTGTCCGTCTCGTTATCCTCTTGGCTTTACACACCAAGCCAACCAGGGGCCAGACGTGAAGACACGCTTTGCATCGCTCTCGCTTTTTAGTACCAAAACGCTGCGAGTTCAGAACAGACACAGACACACCATTTATTCATTTGCCAAATTGTGCACACAGTTTGTGTACACATACTTGTGCTCAAGACATGCTGTGGTGGGAGTTGTGTGATCGGTTGACGAGGACTTGTACTGAAAAATTTGACCAAATCCACAAGTACGGTAAGCCCCAAGCTTCCCACTGCTACTCTAGTGCAAGGGATGGCTGCCAGCGTGCTGTAGTGCATCTGCTTGCACTGGAAGTCACTAGCCTACCAGCAGGCGCCACAGCATGGCAACTGGAAGGGACACCCCTTCCGCTCGGTCCTGCTGAGCACCAAGCTTGGTACTTGGAACTTGGAGAATAGGTAATATCTAAGAAATGCGTGCTGGTCTTTCACGTCTTTGACACCAACCCCTTTTGAACATTCCATGGGCTTGCGGCCCACACTGTCCAGTGCGAAGCTGACACAGGTGGAAAGCCCAGTTCCGTTTATCACTCACGACATCATGACACACGTGGTGGGTTCGCCAGGCTGAACCTGGCAGCAAGGGTGTAGGAACTGCATCTTCGCCCGTACGGCAGCTTTCAGTAGCATATAGCTGCGTCAGTGGATGATGGCTGCCTCATGACCATATTGCAGGGTTGTGACAAGCACCGACAGCTCTTGGACAAGGAGATTTCCCCCGCGAGCGCCTTCTTGTCACCGCTAACCTTGGGACGCTCATGCTGGCAAGCTCGTTCGAATACGCTGCCTTCCCTGCACCTCAAAGGCTGGGCATATCGTTGTTGACCGAACTGGTACTGGACGCCAGCAGCCAACCCCCCTCATACCCAGCCATACCCAGCCATACCTGTGGGATGCCCAGCAGAGCCCTCCTGCTGCTGCTCCTGGGAGCCTTGTTGTTTGAGTGAGTGGCAAACGAGCCTTTGCTATGGTTTTGGTAGACGCGCATGCCCCTTCAAGCAAGCTCCGGCACACTGCTGCGCTCCCACCTGCTGGCTGCACTCCTCAAGTACGGCTACCTTGCTGCAGGTCACACTGTGAGCACCGCTGGGGCTGCCCTGGCCTTCAGAATGCAGTATTGAGCCCTATATTATCTTCCGACTTATCTTGCTTGCTTGCTTGCCACCTGCCTGGTTTGCTTGGCAGTCCCGCCAGGTGTTTGACCCATCGCCCCAGCAGCCACCTTGGCTTCCCTGCTTGCTCACAGGCCAAATCCTATCGGGCACACCATGGCCTGCTGCGGGGACAGTTACCGCCCTCAACAATGCGGTGGGTGCTAGCCAAGCCCTGCGCTGCTCCCTGACCATCGCCATAACATGTCAGTTTCTGTCATTGAGAAGGGCCTCAGTAGCCTCACTAGCGGAGCTGTTCTCTTACACCCCCGCAGTGTGCTTCGGCAGGCACCAGTAGAACTGACTACTACGGCAACAAACATCTGCTGGGATTCCACACTACCAGTCATTGAATGCTCCTGTTGTGTGGTGCCCTGTCTGCAGGATTCCAACCAGGGCAACCTTGAGACCGTGACCGCCAACGTGAATGGCGGGATTGGCGCCATAGGGCAGGGGAACGGCATCTTTCAGATCAACCACGTGAATGTCAAGCAGGCATGGCAGATTGACCCTAGGGCCCTGCTTTCGATGCTGGCTGGCTAAGTGGGGTAGTCGTTTACGCTGGCCGCCATTTATTTGTAAATATTGGGTGCCTCTGACCCCTTGCCTTGGTGACCGCATCAGACCTGCAACAGCCGGGGACGAGCAACAGCTCCTTATCCACGCTGTTGGGGTGAAGGTTATGCTGGCACCCCATGTTGCTGAGATTTGGGGTCCGCCACCGACTCGGTGTGTGTACAGCAACTGCAACGGTGTGGCTGCAATTGCCAGAGGCAGATGTCTCGGTAGCCACATGCATGCGCCAGGCACCAGGCACGCCGCCCTGTTCCTGTCCTGCAGAAAGCGTTTGCAGATTCAGGGCTGCTGGGACGTGATGCCTACGCTGTGAACCTGGCGGTGAGTCGGTGGCCCTCCGCAGCGCTACTACGCACACGAAACAACCTGCCGTGGATTCTCCTAAGGAGCGGTGTCTCAACCTGACTCCTGCAGTGTTGCCCGGGCTTAGTCTCTAAGAGGATCCAGTATGAACACAGCTGTGCTCAAAGCCACCTTGTAGTCGCAATCGCATACCGGCAGGCAGTACATGGCCGTGTGACGTGCCCTGCAGGACCACCTTGGGAAACGCAAGCGCTACTTAGGACATGCAGCTCTACATTTTTGCCATCTGTCGTGCTTTGACTGTCGTGCAGAACATCAAGCAGAGCAACAAGATCAATAACACGGTGACGGGCGACTGCGGGGACAACTGCGGGGGTGTGATTGCCCAGGTGCGGACAGGCTGCCAGCCAGCCACTCGCAGACCAGCTGCAGCCTGGTGCTAGGACCCCAGGAGACCCTGACAGCTGAGGAGCTGCCTTACCTGTCCTTTATCGGCAGCCAAAACATGGGACAGACTGGCAGCGTCCACGCCCGCCCCACCCCACCCACACACCCACACCCACACCACACACTCGCACGCACGCAGATATACAATGGCACAACTCAGGCTCGGGTGTGACTTCCTCCCGACCTGTGGTTGGCTACTTGCAGGGGAACGGCAACACTCAGCTCAACATAGCCAATGTCGACCAGGTGGGTTGCAGCCTTTTGGGGAAATCCCTCTGCCATCGCCTGCCCGGATGCACTGGAAATTTATGCTGTTGTGCTTGGGACGCTGCGTGTGCTGTGAGCTTCCAGCCTTTGCATGAAGGCGCGCCCAGCGGGATGCCTGGTGTCCCAGCAGGGCATGTTGCCAACTGTAACCCAACCCTTCAGCCTGGCAGCGGGAAGCCAAGACCAGCACCAGGCCAGGGCCGGGGTTCAACTGATGACAAGAGGAGAAGATACGTGCATGCACCTGCCACTCCTGCTCACCTGAGGGCGGGGAGGAATCCCAAAGGATCCTGTTAACGCTGCCATGGCGTGCTGTGCCCTTGCAGTCGGCGATCGCCAAGGCTGGCATCAATGGCTTGGGCGTGGCACTGAATCGTGCGGTAAGAGACGTAGGCAGGCCCTACCCGCCTCCAGAGACTCCACCCTTTCAACCCTCCCCTCAAGGAATATTCCCTCTCCGCCCTCGCCTTGTTCACCCCCCCGCCCCACGCTCCCCTTGGAGGCTCCCCCCTTGCCTGCGTCGGACCCCAGGCAGCATGCTATCGATGTAACTGTGGTGGGTGGCGGGTGGGGCTGTATAGGCGTGCATGCAGCTGGGCACTCCCACACTTTCTAGGCCCGCTACCTCAGCCCTCGGCTGATGCCTGCATGCAACCGATGATGACGTCCACCAATGATCCCCACCTTTTGCCTCCAAGCAAGAACTGTTGCTGTCTGGACACACCCTTCCCACCCTGCGCCCAGCATAGCCTTCCCTAGCTCAATGGGGTCCCCCCAGGGTGTGTGCAGACGATTGACCAGGGCAACCTCATCCAAAACACCGTGGATCTGAAGGGCTGCACCACCGGCAACTGTGAGACTCCCCTGGTAGTCCAGGGGCAGGGGAACACCCAGAAGAACACGGTTGGGATCAAGCAGGTGGGTGACTCCGAGTCTCTGCCACGCACCCTCAGTTGCGGGGGAGCAAAACAAACAGCCAAACTGCATACACCCCTGTCAGCCCAGTATACCCGTACCTCCTTCCTGATCGCATTACCTGCCACCCTGAATAAACAGCCAAACTAGGTTTGCGCAACGAGCAAGGGAGTGCTTGGGTAAGGCGCAGTCGTGGTGCTGGCGGGGGGTCCAGGCTGGGAGAGCGCTGTTGGGTTGAACTTGGTAGGTGTGCTTGCATGGTGCAGCTGTACATCTAGGGCTAGGGGAAGGGGTTGGATGGACGCTGCTGATTGCAGCATTTGAGTGCCCTGCAAGGACCCACAGTGGTTAGGGGACCAGGAAATGTCCTAGTGAATGTAGTCAGCCGTGGTTAAGATGATCAAAGGGGTTATGAGTTGCCCCGGGTTTCTTTGTTGGATCAGCCAGTTTGCAGTATTGCGGGACCCGGGGACCCCCTCCCCCTGCCACACACACACATCCTTCTCCGCGGTGTTGCAGAGGCAGCCTACACCAGCCACTAGCCGCGTGCGTGACATTCCAACTCCTTCATCAGGGCTGCTGCTGAGCACATGTTGGGTGTATTTGCTTGCAGTACGCTCAAGCTGAGGGAGGAAAGGGCGCCATTGCAGACAACCAAGTGGTGAGTGTGCTACCGTGCATGCCATGGCCTGCAAAGGAGGCTCGCCGCTTGATGCTACTTGGGGGGTATGGTGTGGACTAGTGTGCGTGGGCAGGCTCAAGAGTGGGGCCAGCTGAAAGGCGAGACCTTGCCTAACCCCGTTTGATCTGCTACCTGGAGGGGGGTAGATTCATATCTGTTCTGCCCGGCACCCTACCCTGTGAGGTGCGACCTCTTGACAGGTGCCCTAGCGGCGCCCAAAGAGGAGTTTACAATCTAGCGTTCATGCCCAGCGCTTATTTAGTTTTAAACTCTACATGTGACAACACCATACGACGACACAGACTGGGGCACCAAGTCGGAGCAAGCAAGCCAACAAAGTGAACCTGACGCGTAAACAAGGGGACTTGGGGCTTTGCAAAGTACTAATTTTCCGTTCTGCACTGTATGCAGCAACTCAACCAAGGGGCTGACATCCTCAACGCCCTCAGCATCACCCCGCCCCCAAGCCCCTAGGAGAAGCGAGATGGACATAGTCCCCCGAGAAAAAGTGAACTCACGAGTGCATGAAGCAGGAGCATTGAAAAGCTTGGGACAATCACGGGCGACACCGAGGTGGAACAGCAACTCAAAAACAAGCCAACCAGGCGGGTGTGTGTGGACAGAGTGACAGTGACTGTGGCACAATTGAGCAATTGAGACGTGTAGGTTTCCATGCAGCGCTTCCAGGTATACAGCGCACTGAGTCTTGACTTTCTGACTGCCTAGTACGGTAAGGGCTTTGCCACTGCCAGCATGCATGCAACAGACGAGAGGATGAACATTGTCAGCAGCACCGGCAGGAACAATTTGGGTAAGGAATATGGGAAAGAACCTGAGATGAAGTTGGCTTAGTAAGGCGACACATGCACCACATGTGGTGTACATGTGGTTAGGCTTGCTAGTCTCAACACCTTGAAAACTCCTGTCTTGCTCGCTGGCAACTCGTTGTTCAGTAGCTTATCCCTGCCGCAGTTGACCATACCTGACTCCAGACCAAAACAGCCTGGACTTGCCTGCCCCGTCTCTTACGCAGCGGGGCATCCTGCCGGCCGAATCACATCCATATGTCATGTCATCCCACCTTGCTGAACCCAACCTGAGCTTGAGTGGCTGTGCACGATGGGAAATGCTGTTGCGTAAGCAGCCGCCCTCCCTCCTGTCCCCCTGCTGAATGAAAAAAGACGGCAATCCTAACCACGGCCGAGCAATGTGCAACTGTCATCCCCTCCACTGTCGCTGTCCTGACCTTGCTTCTTGCAATGCATTGAGCGCCCGACACCAACACCTCAACCTCAACCTTCCAGCAGCACCCTAGCCATGTGGTGGTCGTCACACAGCAGCCAGCAGCTGTCGCCGCGAAGCTCGTGGCTATCCCGTTTAACACCCCTTCACACGTCCCGCGGACGGGCAGAGCATCCCAGCCACCAGCTGGAAGAGGGCTTTCACCCCAGCCATGTGTTGACTGACACTGCCACCTGCCACCAGGGATCGGATTCCATCCCAGCCACCAGCTGGAAGAGGGCTTTCACCCCAGCCACGTGAAGATGGACACCGCCACCTGCCACAGCAGCAGGCAGGCGTAGGCGAGGAAGGTCAGTACCGCCACCCAGGTGCCCGGGGCCACCCCCGCCTCCTCCCAGTACCTCCTCTCCGCGTCGCCCATGTGCTCGGTGTGGGTGGCGGCGAACCTGGAACCAAGCAGGGGGGTGCGACATTTGCATGGGCTGGATGGCAAGAAGGGAGGGTGCACCGGCTCGCCCTAGAACCTGTTCCTAAGTGTCTGCCATGCATTGGCGTGAGCTGCAAACCAGGGCCTTGACCGGCCTTTGGATGGCCAGGCATAGCCGTACACGACTTATGTTACAGGGGTGTGGGAAAGGTATGTGTGAAGATTCCGTTAGGGTGCCGGGCACGGCGCCCTGCAACAGCCCTGCTCACTGACCAACACATGGACCGCCCGCCACGTTCAAAACAGGCATCATGGGTCAGGAAGCGATGCCCGAAAAAGAACAACCTGGCCTTGGGCTGCCTCTCAGCGGCAATAACCACATTTACCAACACTAGTGCTCTTGAGGGTTGTAGGTTCGGTACGTACGTTGCCCCACTCATTCAGCCTTGGCCTGCCTCTTCGGCCATGTACAGCCCCATGGGCAACATATGGCCACGATTGCCAACACTAACAGCAGGAGGGTTGCCCTAAACCCAAAAAGACAATATCCCTACACTCACTTGGCCTTGGCCTGCCTCTCCGCCATGTATAGCACGGTGGTGGGCAGCAGGAAGCCCAGGCAGAATGTGATCCAGGCCCCCAGCACGGTGCAGGCGTCCAGGGCAACTGGAAACTTGCCCTGTACAGCGGCAGTACTGCATGGGCTTTTAGCGGGATACCCGGGCAACCCTTGATACCTAGGCAGATCAGGCGCCCCTGCAGTGCTGTCCCCACCTGCGGTGGCGCGCCCACGCCTCCACCCGCGGTAGCATAGCGAATCCTAGCAGGTGTCGGCCTGGGTGTAAGGCAGCTGACACCTGTCTTGAACGTCGAGACAGACCTGGGCGATGGGGCTGCTCATGCTGGGGGCACATGCCCCGCCTCCCCCCCGACCCCCCCTCCACCGTCCAAAACAGCTGTGGAATCTGAGGCACTCAGGACGACCACCATGCGACGCCTGCAGCGGCGCCGCGGGCCCCCACCGCCCGGCAGCTCCCCTACATGAAGCCCATGCAGATGCCGAGGCACAACCTGCTGCAGCAGTGTCCTAACCAGGCAAGCCCAGAGCATGACTGCATTGCACCCCATCACTACAGCTCACCGATAACTCTATTCGCAGGACCAGCCACCCTTACTAAATGTATTACCTGCAGCGGCGCCAGCCCCCCCCCGCCGCCCAGCAGCATCAGGTTGGCCAGGGTGGTGGACAGCCAGTCAGCCACCCCGCCCAGCAGGCTCAGCGCGCCCGCGCTCTGGAAGTAGGGAGCCCTGCACAGCACAGCACACCACAGCAGACTCTGCTTGCGACTCCCTGGTGTAGCCGTTCTGTTTTAGAGACCGAATCATTTCCCAATCCGAGCCATGTAAGGGGTGATGTTGTTCAGCAGACAGCCCCATGGCGTCGCCGCCCAGCAGGCTCAGCGCCCCCGCTGTGAAAGCAGGGGCACACACAGTCATAGCACAGCATGGCTGCGGGAGCGGGGGTACGCTATAACCGCTCCGGGGCAACCAGCGTGGGCGGGCTAGCTATTGAAGGCGCTGGGGTTGTGTAGGCAAGCCGTGTCATGGGCGGCGTTGGGGTTCGCATCAGCGAGCGCCTGTGACACCCGGGTGCACCCACGGGATACAGCAACCAAGACTTCTGAAGGTACAAGGTGTAGCCGGGCAGCTGCCTGAATCCCGCAGCCCACCACAGGCCGGATGCCGGATAATTTGACCCCGGCAATGCCTCATCTCCTTCCTGGCTGTGGCCTTCCCTAGCATCACGACCTCCACCTCTCACTACCAGCAGCCGCATCCCCTTTGTCTAGTCTACTGTCATGCGGCTCTGCACAAGCTAGGACTTGCCTGCACTGGGCTGTGTTGTCCGCCATGGCCCTGGCAATGAGCGCCAGCTGAATCGGTATGTTGTGCACGTAGTCGGCCCAGCCAAACCCTGCAAAACGGGGCAGCGGTAGCCACGAGGTCTCGCAAGCATTGCTGACTATACATAAACAGTACGCCCAGGCCTCGGGGCCCAGCCGCAGCAGGGCTGCAGCAGTGGTGCCCCATGGGCCGCGGCCGGGGCGGGGGTTGCGGGGCCGCCTTCGCCGGCGCGCTCTGGGGCTTAGCTTAGTGCATTGCTCCCGCTGGTCACCCACCCTAGCCCCAAACACCTGAGCTGAGACCACCTCGGAGTGCACATTTCAACCTCAATGGTTCTCGCCAAGGGTGCAGCTGCGCACTCCCGCACCCCTCCGCCCACTTCTGTAGCGTTGAAGCACCATCAGACACTTGACACAACACCAGGTCGGTGTTTGACACTACCACCGCCACACACAACCCATGCACTTTGCCAGGCACCAAGGTGGTGTGGCAGTAGGTTGGGGGCCATGATCATCAAATGTATGCGTAGTCAAGTCCCCAACCCGACCTTCGTGCGTCTCCCACACCGACACCTTCCCACAAGGCCTGCAAACGCCACCCTTATGTCACAACCATGCATATGCAGCAGGACCCAAGGTGGTATCAGATACCTGTGATCCACAGGTACGGCAGGCGGATCCCCTCCGCCAGGTTCCACAGCGCGCCCGGCAGCGCTGTGGGCGGCCCCTTCAGGGCCAGCAAGCCCAGGTGCAGGTGCTCGCCGGGGGGGTGCACCGCAAACACCACCTTGGTGAAGGAGATGATCCAGGCCCTGCAGTACATTAGTAGTGGGGGGATAAGTGCCAGCAGGGGCCAGGTGCAGGGGGGTGCAACCGCAAACACCACCTTGGTGGAGGAAATAGAGAGGCCCTGCAGTACATTAGGCAGGGCGTGGGGGTGGGGGTGGGGGTGGCGGGGGGCACTGCATGAGTGGCAGCAGAGGCCAGGTGCGGGGGGGGCGCAGGCCCTGCATTGTAACAGTCACTGTGGGTAGCGGGCGGCCACACCAGTGCCAGCAGGGCCAAGTGCAGGTGGTTGGTCGTAGCCCAGCATCACCCACCTTCCTGCACTCTGTTAAGTCACTGGGCGCCGCATCTTGCACCAGTCATGCCCGTGATAGGGAGCTCTATGACCCGCCGGCTGATGAGCAAACCATGCATAGTTGCACCCCCAGCACCACCGCCCACCTGTACTCCGTGTAGAATGGCTTGCCCACGATCTTGCAGACGTAGACGGGCTTCATGCCCACAGCGGCCAGCCAGGCGGTAGCCTTGATCAGGCCCAGCAAGTCCAACCCCAGGAACCTGCGGGGGCCCATGCCCACAGCTCTTGATAGTATGAGTTGGAGGGGCCCTGCAGTGCTTGGCGTGGTTAGGGCCTTGGGGGCTGCATGGACCGAGGCAGGACTGATGTGTGTTGGCTGCTTCCAGTCCAACAAGCCAGGGACATCTCAGGGGTCACTTGCTGAGACAGGTGCCACGGCGGCTGCTTCCTTGACTCATCACGGCATCAAAGGTGCACGGTATACACATTTTACCGCCACCAGGCTGGTCTAGCCCTCGGAAGGAGCCCAAGGTGGCATGCTCAGCCTACTGTGCCCATGCAGGGGTGGCTCACCTGTAGCAGATCACGGCCCACAGGAGCGTGAAAGCAACCGCGGAGCGCATGTCCTTGGTGGCGAGGGCGCCCTTCCTCTCACTCTGGTACTGGGACTCCAGCCTAGCACTGCGGAATGAGGGCAGCATGGCGGCTAGCACTGCTCTGTACGCAGGCGTACGGCCCCAACGGGTTGCTTCCTAGGGATGGTGGCACCCTTCACGGCTTTTGTGGACGAAAAATGTAGTGCCACCCTGCTGCTTCGCGAGAGCGATCCTGGGGCCACTTCGTGTGACTAGGCCATGACGCTCTGACACGTCATGCAGTTTGCCAAACCTAGCGGTGCTAGCCCTGAGATTTGTGTGAAACACCGTTCGATGAGTACTGGTGGCATGGCAGCCATACACACCTTTTCTAATGGCATATGCTAGCTAGCCAATAAGACTCCTGCCAATCGGATTGGCCATAACTGGAAGCCCCTGACACACAGCACAGGCAACTGGGCCAGAGTGTCCGGCAGTCCCGTACTTTACGACTTGTTAAACATCCATTAGGGAAACTCCTATGGCCAGCATGCTAATGCCACCCTGAGACCCTGGTGAAGAATGCAGACTAGTCCATCCTGCCAATGGGCCCCTGGATCTCAACCAGCCATCAGGCTAATCTAGTCTGGGGTAGTTGCTAGGCGCCGGGCTGCCATGTGCTGGCAGAGCATGCAGCGCCCATCTCATGCGCTCCAAGTCCCCCTCTTGCGACAAGCGGTGGTCCCCACCTTGCACACACATGGGGTGCGCATGCGCAAGGCTGCGCAGCCTTGTCCCAACTGCTGCGCTAGCGGGGGCTTGCCTGCTGTCCTTTCTACAGCAATTCCACTGCCCGTGGTAACCCCTTATGCCGCGTCTCTGCCAGGTAGTACAGCTGCTCGAAACCATGCTGACGTGCAAGCCGCCTTAGCCATGTTGGCTGAGGCTGAGCCGAAGCTCTAGCAGTGGCAACAGTCGGCAGATGAGCTGGACACCGGGAAACACCACGGGTGCCATGCTGGGACTGCCATTTGCTCGAGGGTTTTGCCCAGGGCCAAGGGCTCCTCCTCTTGTCAAGGCAATGCCACTGACTGACCAACCCTGTGGTTGCTCACTGGCCTGTGCAGCTGACTTGCATGGCTGCTTTGTGATGCTGCAACTAGCCCAGGGCATCTGCCTGAGCATGGGGCATCCACGTGACAAGCCTGCCGCCTGGGGCAAGGGCGCACCCACCCAGCTGCATCAGCTACTCTAAAGCTGCCGCCAGGCTGTGCTGCTGCTGGTGGCGGCGGCAGTAACGCTGCTGCACAACTGGGGTCACCGCTACCTCGAAAGCTTTCCCCAGTCTCATGTTCAACACCTGCAGCATCCTGGGGCAGGTCAAGCTATTTGCTGCTGCCAGAGCAACTATGTGCAGGCACGGTCCTTCTGCGCCGCCCGGCCTACTGTTTTAAAGCCGCCCTCACCCACACCGTCGGGGGTGTTTGGTGTGCCTGCAGGGCTGGTCGCAGCGGCAGTTGCGCCTGGAGCCCACATGGGGTGGAGTTCATGCCTCACCCTGAAGAGTGTGCACCCCACTCACAGGCACACTTAGCATTACGCTGTGCGTTCTAGATGTGCGGGGTTCGTCCAGCAGGCCTGCAACGACTTGGATTATCCACCATGCCCACTGACTGTGCCGCTTGCTCTTAAGGAGCCTTGACAGCAACCTATGCTGGGGTGCACTGTAGTAACCGACAGTTAGGAAGACAACCTTCACATAAGAGCAAACCCAGGTTTATTAACCAACCAACCGTGGCACTCGCTGCCCCTAAAGTTCTAATGTACAGAAAACACCTAACCTGGCGGGTCATGTCTATTACCAGAACACTGACGACTGAGCAGCAGCCAGCGTGGGGAGCTTTGGGAAAGGTGGCCTACTGAAACAGATGCGCACTTGGTCACCTCGGAGGCAGCCACTCCACTGCCATGGCTTGGCTGGGCTGGATTCTATCCCGTTGGATTGGCCGTCCCCCGCTGCTGCTGCCACTCTGGCAGCGGCGCCGCCCTCCTCGATGCGGATATTCTCGCGCTGCTGCCAGGCCAGTGCAACGCAGAGTAGCGACAGCGCTTGCAAGAGCCTGCAGAAAAACAAACAGCGCTGTTTGTACAAGCCCGTTTATGGTATACACTGCAGGACAGATAGTAAATGCCTCCAAAAGTTCACACCTCACCCCAGTGCTTGGCCCGCTGACACCCTGCTAACTTGTGGGAGCCACCAGGAGCGCATTGTTCTCAGGCTCCAGGGATGTGAAGACCTTGCTGAAGAAGGACAGCTGCACGCCATAAGGCTGGTGCTGAGTAAGATAGACAGGCCCAGGCCTCAAGGACACAGCCACGGCCCTGCCTCAAGTAGTGCTGCCCTGATACCCCATCCATGGGCTAAGGAGATGCCCTCGGTTCC
>BBXU01001561.1:0-22903 GCA_001598975.1 Parachlorella kessleri | reverse complement strand
GTAACCGAGGGCATCTCCTTAGCCCATGGATGGGGTATCAGGGCAGCACTACTCGAGGCACGGCCGTGGCTGTGCCCATGAGGCCTGGGCCTGTCTATCTTACTCAGCAGTACGTCTCCATTAGCCACCCCCCGTAGGCCTACAACATCACACAAGCATGCAGTGCACTGCGATCGGCTCTACTCCCTGTAACAAAGCAAGGCACAACATGAACCCTCCCTGCAGCTCAAAAGCCACCATGTTTAAGACCTAGGGCTGTGATATTTATCTTCCGCACCAACCTTACGGCGTGCAGCTGTCCTTCTTCAGCAAGGTCTTCACATCCCTGGAGCCTGAGAACAATGCGCTCCTGGTGGCTCCCACAAGTTAGCAGGGTGTCAGCGGGCCAAGCACTGGGGTGAGCTGTGAACTTTTGGAGGCATTTACTATCTGTCCTGCAGCGTATACCATTAACGGGCTTGTGCAAACAGCGCTGTCTGTTTATCTGCAGGCTCTTGCAAGCGCTGTCGCTACTCTGCGTTGCACTGGCCTGGCAGCAGCGCGAGAATATCCGCAGCGAGGAGGGAGGCGCCGCTGCCAGAGTGGCAGCAGCAGCGGGGGACGGCCAATCCGACGGGATAGACCAGCCCAGTCAAGCATGGCAGTGGAGTGGCTGCCGCCAAAGTGACCAAGTGTGCATCTGTTTCAGTAGGCCACCTTTCCTAAACTTCCCCACGCTGGCTGCTGCTTAGTCGTCAGTGTTCAGGTGATAGACATGACCCGCCAGGTTAGGTGTTTTCTCTACATTATAACTTTGCAGGCAGCAAGTACCATTGTTGATTGGTTTGGACCTGGGTTTGCTGATAGGTGAAGGTTGTCTTCCTAAACTGTTGGTGACTACAGTGCACTCCAGCATAGGTTGTTGTCATAGGCTCCTTAAGAGCAAGCGGCACAGTTAGTGTGCATGGTGGATAATCCAAGTCGTTGCAGGCCTGCTGGACGAACCCCGCACATCTAGAACGCACAGGGTAATGCTAAGTGTGCCTGTGAGTGGGGTGCACACTCTTCAGGGTGAGGCATGAACTCCACCCCATGTGGGCTCCAGGCGCAACTGCCGCTGCGACCAGCCCTGCAGGCACACCAAACACCCCCGACGGTGTGGGTAAGGGCGGCTTTAAAACAGTAGGCCGGGCGGCGCAGAAGGACCGTGCCTGCACATAGTTGCTCTGGCAGCAGCAACTAGCTTGACCTGCCCCAGGATGCTGCAGGTGTTGAACATGAGACTGGGGAAAGCTTTCGAGGGAGCGGTGACCCCAGTTGTGCAGCAGCGTTACTGCCGCCGCCACCAGCAGCAGCACAGCCTGGCGGCAGCTTTAGAGTAGCTGATGCAGCTGGGTGGGCGCGCCCTTGCCCCAGGCGGCAGGCTTGTCACGTGGATGCCCCATGCCCAGGCAGATGCTCTGGGCTATTTGCAGCACCACGAAAGCAGCCATGCAAGTCAGCTGCACAGCCAGTGAGCAACCACAGGGTTGGTCAGTGAGTGACATTGCCTTGGCAACAGGAAACGCCCTTGGCGCTTGGCAAAACCCCCGAGCTGATCGCAGTCCCAGCATGGCACCCGTGGTGTCTTCCGATGTCTAGCTCAGCTGCCGACTGCTGCCACTGCTAAAGCTTCGGCTCAGCCTTAGCCAACATGCATGGCTGGGGCGGTTTGCACCTCAACATGGTTTTGAGCAGCTCTACTACCTGGCAGAAACGTGGCAAAAGGGGTTTCTGCGGGCAGTGGAAGTGCTGCAGAAAGGGCAGCAGGCAAGGCCCCGCTAGCGCAGCAGTTGGGACAAGCGGCCAGCCGTGACAGTGCAGGTGACAGCAGCTATGGCAGCAACTATCTGCAACCTGCATCTCAGGCAGCAGCTCCCCAGCAGCCCCTGGGCTGCCTGGGAGAGATTGCAAGGGAAGGGAATGAGAGTCTTGCGCACGCAGGCGAAGTCTAGATGAGTTGCCCTGCCAGGCCAGAGGGCCGGCAACTACTTGAGGCAGCAGACGCAACCAGTGTTCGGGGGCGGCTGCAGGGGCCCCTGCACCAAGCGCGTGACTGTGCTACAAGGGTGCTTATCACTACTGTTGTCATATGATGTGTACCCTCGTACTTCCTTGGCTTGGGCAGAGGCTGCTCCTGGCGGCTCCCGCGGTGGCCATCTCCCAGCGCTGGGCACAGGTAGCCTAACCAGCCGCTCCCGGCAGTGAGCAGGCTCAAGGGCCTGCTGTAGCTGCAGCATTCGCTAGGCGGGGACGGGAGGGCCTAGTGCAGTCCCACACCCAGACCTTGTTCTGGTGCCTTCCAGCTAAGTGAGGTAAGACAGCGTCAAGGCGATCAAGGCTTACAATGCAAATTTTCAAGATGACGGGCACATCCCCAATAAGAAGTCTTTGGGACTTGTTAAGGTACCTTACCACGGCTATCTCTGGATACAAACAAACTTGCTTAAGCAACCACTGGAACGGTTTATGAACAAAAGGCCACGCACCCAAAAGCCTAGGCCCAGCATAGGAGGGAAGGAAACCAGCATGCATGCATCTATGTAATATATGTAGCAACACGTAGGCAAGCAAGCAGAATAGGCGAATTCGCCTCAGAATGCAATGCAACACACAGCAAACCCTCGCAAGCCCGTAATGTGAAAACATTACACCCATGCTAATAAGTGTGTATGCAATGAGGAGTCAGCAAGCAGCATACATGCAGGCAGGCAGGCACAGGTGCAAGCAGGGGAATGGCCGGACACACACCAAGCTCAAAGAAGCGAGGACTCCTCGGAGGTATGGAAGCGAAAGTAGCTTGTTTAAGGGATGTTCAAGTTACTTCACGTCGGCGACGTCTGGCAATTGCAAAAGCTTCCACTGCCAGGAACGCAACGTCAGACGGCTCTTTATAGGAGGTACAACGAGGTACGGCCACACACGCATGTAACAACCAGATTAGTACTCAATCATATCAAATGAGCAAAAAGGAACATAATGAATAGGCTAGCAGAAACGGCAAGGAGTGACTGCTTGCGCAACCAGTGCACGCATGCACCAATCCGCTGGAAGCATTGAAGGGGTACCTGAGAGAGAGAAACGTGGCATGCAGGAATATTGGTATATGTATACCATGTACGGGGTCATCGAATCAAAGGTCCAAAGATACAGCGTCGGCCAGACGGGCACGAACAAAATGACCCGAGAATGCTAATACTGGCCTTTGCTTGCGTAGTGGCACCACAATAGGGCCTACAAGCCCAGAAAGGGGGTACTGACAAGAGCTACATCCCTCCCAAGTGGTTCACGTACAGCAGCAGCACCAGACAGGGAACTACCACAAGAAGTGCTGACAGAAACAAGGTCAGCTGAGTGTACTGCAGTGTAGCCACTCACGATAGCCAGAGATAGCACAACGCATAAGCTCCGCTGACAGAACCTCGGGCGCCAGCATAAATATGCACCTGCCTGTTTTTCATGCTGCGCACCACCACTGAACTTTACTTTCCTCACACCCACTACTCTCATGTGCATCCCAAGTTTGCGCTCTATAAGGGCAAGGAGGTTCCCTCCCAACCCCCAAAAATTGCTGCTGGGGAGGCACTACACGATGCCGTACTTGGCACGCAGGAGCAAGGCCAATGCAGTTGAATTGAACATTGCACGTAGGGCACAGCGCAAAGAGGCCCTTGGCGCATGTACCAGGTACTGCGTAGAGCTGCTGCTGCTGCTGCTGCTGTTGGCCATGCTTTGGCCGGCGCCCATTCGCTCCATCAGTGAGGGCAACCAGTGCCGGCAAGGCTTTGCAAGACAGAGCCGCGCACCGCTCTCAAGAGGTTCAGTGCCACTGACTGGGGCTCCCTTGCCTGTGGCCCCAGCAAAGTCGCCATCACTTGCTTTCCTTCAACGGCCTCCCGCTGCCACTGCCTTCCTGGACACAGCTGCCGGTCACAAGATTCGATGGCGGCTCTGACTGGCGTGGCAGCTGGGGTGCAGCCAGGAGTACTGCAACCCTCCTGGAATCAGGTGCTGGCTCCTGCATCGGTGAGGTATCCGTACCGCATGCTACTGCAACCCCGCGGTACCGACACCAGCTGGCCAGGGCGACTCTTAGCAGGTTGCCGAGTTCCGGCCAGCCTTCAAAGGGGGCGTTGATAAGCAAGCTCTCTCCCAGCGCAATGGCACATGGGTGGGGAGGCTTGAAGCCAGCATCGCTGCTACTGACCCTGGAGGCCCTTGAAGGGTGTAGGTGTTGTAGGGTCAAGCCGAGGTGCTGCAGGAAGGCCGCGCCATGAGGTGTGCCTGCATCAAGGTGGGAGCCAACGCCCCTGTCGTTTGGGTGCTTGATAAATACACCGAGGTGCTGGAGGACAGCCGGGCCACGAGGTGTGCCTGCATATGACGAGTCCCAAGGCGTTTTGGTATGCCATGCTGGCTTGATGTCTGCACTGAGGGGCCGGAGAAGGTCATGCAATGGGCTTCGTTTACATGAGGACGCCGCGGTGGGAGGTATGTCAAGTGCATTTTGCTGCTGCAAGGTAGGTTCGGTTGATGAGAGTCTACGGTGGCAGGCGGTATTGCCTGACAGCTATTAATTAAACCGGCCTTCCGGCTTGCCCACTATGCTCGCTTAACCAAGACATGTCGGCACAGGTTCCCTCCATGTAACAGCATAGCAAATCTGCTCCGGCAGGCTTGCTGGCCAGCTCATACCTCCAAGCGACCAGATTCCCTTACCCGCACCGGCTTGTTCCGTGCTACTACTGCCCCACGGCTGAGGCTCCCGGGTGCCAACCCTGCTCTAAATCACCAGCCCAGCGCCTTGCCTGCCCTCCCGCCTCCCCTGTCCCCACGCGTGGCCACGCTCCAACCGCCCCACCTGCCAGGCAGCGCTGCGCCTGCTGTGCCTCTTCCGCAGCCGCTTCGCCAGGCACGGCCACCACGGCCACCGCCTCGCTCAGCAAGCCGCCCCTCTGGACTTCAAACTCCAGGAGGCCCACGGCTACACCCAGCGGCCGCACCAGCACCCATTCGGGTGGCTGGGATTCAGCTGGAGGGCCCAGCACCTCCCCTGGGTCACCTAGCCCACGGGCCAGCACTTCCAAGGTTAGCACACGGCCTGCAGGGCAGTATGTGCAAGCAGGGAAGAATGTACTGGTCAGGGCTGTGCAGGCCACTTGGACAGTCAGCTTTGGCCAGCTGGGGACCTCCAAGCAAGATACTGATACAGGGCAGCTCAATTGCCATTTGGGGACCTGCAAGCAAGACATAAAGTTACAGGGCAGCTTGCTTACAAGTGGCTGTATACGGCTGTGCGGTTGACAGATGAGGGCACAAGGCTGGCTGCCTCGACATGTGCAACAGTTGGCAGCTGCACATTTCACCTGGCCATTCACAGCACCCAGTGTGCAGACGGCTGCTGAGAGGGAAACAGGCCGGCAACCTGCCAGGCCAACGACTCGTTGCAACCCACCCGCTTGACGGCAAATGATGGCGTCATGGTGCCCCGGCCGGGTGGCGTCGCCCAGGTTGTACCCCCACAGCATGACGCTTCCCTGGTGCAGGTCAGGCTCCGCCGCGGAAGCCTCACCCTGCTGCCCAGTGTTCTGGGCTTGCATGACCTGGGGCCTGGCAGCCACCAACTTTGGAGCCAGCAATGGGGATTGGCTCACAGCTGCCAGCCGGCCTTGCCTCACGACAGCAACCTGACTGCCAAGCTGTACCTGCGTAGCACCAAGGAGTGCGCGCCTGTGGTTGCAGGATGCATTTGCAGGATTTGGTCACCCTGCGCGGCCGTTAGTCACCCTGAACAAGTGATTGGCTTGGCCCGGCCTGTTTCTTTTCCTCGCTGGGCGCCTGGGAAGGCTTGTACACCTTTGCTCTTTACAGCTGAACCGTCGCAACAGATGAGGTCAGCACCATGTAGCAGCAGCTGTTACAGAGGTGTAAATGGCAGGGCAACCATCACCTAATCCCAAGGCCCGCCCCAAGCGCTGCTGCATTGCTAGGGGCATACATGTGCCATGTGTACCGCCAGTACCGTCACTGGGTACTGCAAGGCGTGCCTACCAGCATGTTGGCAGCCCATGGCTCCCCCTCGGCTCCGGTGTCTGCCAGCCAGCCGCCGCACTGCAACAGCCTGCGGGCCACAACGGCACAGCCTTCGGTCGCCAGCCGCTCCCTCTCTGCCGCAGTCAGAAGAGCTGACACGGTGACGTGGGTGCAGCCGGGGCGCACAAAGCAGTCCACAAAGATCTGCACAGTCAACCAAATCATCCACTACTGTTCCTATAGCAGCGTCGTAACAAGTACCGATCCACACAGTGGGAACCTGTTCGGCACGCTGCTAGAGTCACAGCACGCACGCCCAAGCGACCCTCCCTCCTCCTAAAGGCAACTGGGTGCCTTGAGCGCAAGCTTGGGTTGCAAACAGAGGCTTTCGCTGGTGCCAAGATAGGCTTGGCAGCTTCCAGTGCTCCAGACACTGGTAACTCTGCCACCTATGGCGCCTACAGGTCATAAAGATGGAAATACGCTCTTGTTAATACTTCAAGACTTTCAGCCCCGTCCGTACCAGAGATACCTGGATGGTATCCCAAGGGTAATCACCAAGCCAGCTTACCGGGTCTGTAGAGACTAAGTTCACAATTTCTTGCAGGACACGCTTTGGCAGCTGGTCGGGGCTCACGTCGAAAATCTTGACACTTAGGCGGACAATGGAGTCCTGCAGTGCGCGGGGTGGGGAAGGTGTGTGCGTGGGTGTGGGTGCGTGGGGTGGGGTGAGGTGGGGGACTAGACTCAGAGGGCTTAAAGACAGAGATTAGACTCAAGATTACGATGGCCGACGGAGCATGAGTGTGAAGGGAAAGCTAGAGTTTGGCAGCCCTCGCCCCCGCTGCCACACAGCATCCAAACCCACAGCAGGCAGAGCAAGCAATACTTCATGTAAGCAAGGTGGTAGATGGGCGGCAGTCAGGCACGGCAAGTCGCACCCGCGCACCAGTTGGGTTTGTTGCTCCATTGCCAAGGGATCCGCACCAACGGCACATTGCTGCTGCGATGACTTTATAGGGAAAGAGGCCAGGCTTGAGGGTTAGCATAGACTCGATGACGAAGCCCATATTTGATGGACACACCTGGATGTGGGTGGAGGGTGTGCCGGCTCCGGCTTGCCCAGCAGGCACAGCATGCTTTGCAGGCAGCTCAGGCTGCAAGGAGCCCCGCACTTGCCAAGGCTCCTCCTGTAGCCTCCGGGAAGGTACGCTGCATCCACCTGGCAGGCTGCTGGTTGATGGCCCCACAAACCCCCCAACTGCCACCCCTGCTGCCGTCGGCCGAGTAGCTTCTGCTGGCGCTTCTACTGCCCCCACCGCTGCTGGGCCCACACCAGGACCACTTGGTGGCACGGCAGCCACCAAGTGGTCCTCACCCAGAGAGCCTGGCGACAGCGAGCCCGCTTGCGGTATTGTAGGCGCCGCACAGCTGGCCCCTCTTGCGCCCCAACTGGGCGCCGGCGCCTTGGTCGCTATGGCAGGTGCCGTGCAGCTCACACCGATGCTGGCATCATTGTGCAATCCCTGCAAGCCAGTAGCCCGGGTTGCCGGAGGCACCTGGGGGAGCAGCAGGGTGCGCCGGGCCAGCTTGCCTACTACGTCTGGCCTGAGGTCTATTGGGAACAGCGGAGGCGGCATCCGACGGTTGCAGGAGCAAATCAGCAGAGACTAGCTGTAAGCGCACCAGGGAATGCATGTTACACAACTACCGTGGCTCCTGTGCCCTGGCAGGATAGTTTGACAAGGCACGCTCACCATGGCAGCTTGGCTGCACCAATCGCCCTGTGGATAGCACTTTAACCCAAAAACTCTTCCGAAGGCAAGGCCTGCGCCCAATTTGCAAGTGCAGACACATCTCTGCATGCCTCACCTGGCATGCAAGCAAGAGCACTCGCCATATCCTGACTCGCGCATTGTTGAAAGTTCGGGCTAGCTAGGGTTGGGCGCACCTGGTTGGGCAGGAGGTCCATGTCAGCCTCCAGCTCAGCAAGGCTGCCAAGCAGCTCATCTGTCTCAGGGTCCCAGGAGCTTCCATCAGCCTCCGCATCCTCCCACCAGGAGGGCCACATGCTGGGAATGAGGCTTGACTGGTCCAGGCTCGACGACCCTTTCCCGCCACCAGCTACAGGTGCCGCAGCTGGCTGAGCTGCTGGGAGGGGTTGCGGCAGTGGCGGCAGCCACGCTGCTCCAGGCCCAGTGACTCTTGGTTCTCCTGGTAGCAAACCAGGGCGCAGCAAGGCGCTATCCTTACTGCTGGGCTTGCTGTAAGGCGCCGCCGCCTCGTCCCACATGACGCTTGGCACGCTGGCCGCCTGGCATAGTGGGGTGGCAGTTGGTCTTTGGCTGCTGCCAGCGCTGCTAGGGCTGCCAAGTGCTGTGCATGCAAGTAGGGGCCCTGCCACCATTGGGTTAGCCTTGAAAGGCAGCGGTGGCCGGCGACAGGGGTCAACAGCAAGTGCCCGCACCACAGCCTTGGGCTGGTCGGTGGGGGCAGCTACAGCAGGAACGGAAGCCCAGGTGTCCTTGAAGGAGGAGATGAGGGCAGGAGGGCTGCCGGTGGCAGCTGCAAAGCAGGCGAAGCACGCTGGCCATGGCACTCAGCAGGAGGGGGCGTGCTGTCCTTAGAGGGCTCTGTTGTGGTGCTGGTCGAGGGAGAGCAGCGCTGAGGCGGGGGCTTAGTGCCGTCAGTTTCTGCTTTGCGCATTTTCCTGCGAAAGTTGTGCCTCCGTAGCACCGTGCGGCAGGTCTTGCGTGTGCCGTCAAAGTCCACCAGCGGCTGGAACCTGCAGCAGCCACAGAGTTTGCTGCCCTGTGTCAGAGCCCAGCAAACGCTCAGGCTGGGAGTGCAGCAAGCAGGCCAGTCACGCGCAGACTGCTGAGCTTCAGCACAGAACACAGGTGCAGCTTGGAAACCAACCTGCCGCACTGCTGGCACCACCGCACAGACTGCCCATCCAGCACCAACGCCTCAATGGTGGCATGGTGCAAACATATTTTGTGCCTGCACCGTGAAGAGAAGGCGACACATACGTGTCAGCTACCCGACAATGTTCAGGGTGAGTGACGGCACAATCGGTATCGCCTCATTCATGGGCTAACCACTGCTATCAGGACCTAGCAATATTCTCGCTGTCTAAAGCAGCCTAGCTAGCTCCAAACTAGCAAAATTTCAATTTTGCGAAGACGGCCTGTTCGCAAACAAATATTCATTTTTGCGGAGGCCCGTAAACGTGCAGGCCCGTAAACGTAGCAAACCTACGACAGTGGTTGACCCAAGTCCAATCGAGCGTCTGACGGTGAACGTCGACTAACCGGACCGATGTTCCTAGAGATCACTCACCGCTGGTAGTAAATCTTTCTAGGCGTCTGGCTCCGGCAGCCAACCACCTGGCACTTTGTACTCATTTCGTGCTGCAAAGTGCCGACGGCCTTGGCACTAGTTTGCAGCTGTCAGCCTCGGCATACTTGTCTTCTTGGCTTTCCAAGCCAAGCCAAGAGCCCAGATGGGTGAGGGAACGCTTTCCGTCGCTCTCCCTTTTCAGTACCAAATGCTGCCGTCCAGACTAGGCACAAAGGGGACCGAATCACTTGAAACACACCACCATACTCGGTGGGAGCTGAGTGATCCGTCGACGCGGACCTGGTACTATAAGATTGTATGACAAACACCAGCATCCATACCTACTTCCAGCAATACCAACTGATTATAGGTTTCTGTTCCCCGCTGAAAATGTTGGGCAGTGATGGTGCTGTACTGCATCTGCGTGCCCCAAAAAGGAAACGTGTAGGGGACACTTCCCCGCCAGCGCCAACTTTGGGACGCTTAAGACGCTTAATAGCATGGGTGGCAGGTAGTGCACACAGGGAGTGAGAGCTTGGCTGGACGGACAGGGCTGGATGCAGAACGAGTCTGAGTCTTGCCTGAGCTCTGGGTTCATGCCAGCTGGTTCGAATATCCTGCCCTCCCTGTACATTAGAGGCTAGGCCTACCGTTGTTCGGTCAAATTGTCCGAAGCAGTGCTGGACACCAGTAGCCAACCCCCAGCAGCTATACCCAGGATACTCGTAGGATGTCCAGGAGAGCCCCCCTGTTGCTGCTCTTGGCACTCCTGATCTTTGGGTGAGTGACAAACGGTCACGCCCTGTGAGCACATCGTGCATGCACCGCTGGAGCTGCGCAATGACTCTCAACCATTCAGAGTTAGTGCTAGGCTATGTTTCCTGCAGGATTGAGAAGCCCTGCTCGCCTGCCACCAGCCTGGTCTGCAGAGGCTGTACACGTGTACAGCGCAGCAGTACGCTGAGTGCACCCACTGGCAGCGTACTGCTAGGCATACCAGCTGCCTAGTTTGCTTGGTAGCCCAAGCTAAACGTGTCACCCAACATGCTTGGCTTCCCTGCTGCTGCATGCATGGGGTCAGGCATAATAGTTAAACTGTGAAGACCCCTTGCAGCAATTGCAGCCATACACAAAATCCAAGCTTGCTCGCTGGCATCATGCTGTTCACCTTACCTGTTCACGTTACCTGCTTGGGCGGTTGCGCCACATGGCATTCGATGCTGTAGTATGCGGGTAGCGGCCCTTCCAACCCAAGCTAACCTGTTTATACACTAACTGGGAGAAGTCAGCACCCCACCAGAGTTGAGCAACCAACTGCCAACTGATATGTCCCCATGCTCAAAGAACTCCGGGTTCATGCGGTGAAAGGAGGCTATTTTAGTCTGGTCTGGGATAGTTGTTAGGTGCCGGGCTGCCATGTGCTGAGAGAGCCTGCAGTGCCCTTCTCATGCGCTCCAAGTCCCCCTCTCGCGACAAGCGGTGGTCTCCATCCTGCACACACATGGGGAGTGTGTAGCACTTGGTAGCGGTACTGCTCCTAAGTCTTAAAGACCCACCGCTGTGGCTGGATCCCAAAGTCCGGGTAATCTGAAACAGAGTGCCCGAGCCACACAGCTGTGGACCTAGCGCCAGCACATCCCTGTTGGGTGAAGATTTCAAATAGGTAGTTGCACAATTGGGGCCAGGAGTGCCAGGTGGACTACCTGCAAAGATCCTAACCCGCTGCCGCCCCTCCTCCATTCAAGAGCCTTTCAAGCCCTCCAGAGACAGAGAGACTCCCCTCTAGCAGACACATGTCGCACGTTTTGCATAAGACTGTCAACTACACGTGGGGGGCACGGCAGCAGCTGCTGAACAGACTCTGCTGACACAGGCTGCTGTGCCCCTCCCGGAGCTATGCACATGTACCAACTCAGTAATGCACAAAGCTCCCTTACCGGCACATTCTCTAGGCATAGGTGCGGACAGTTGCCCAAGAGCTCCAGCACATGCGCCAGGCGCTCAGGTATCTCCCGTGGCACAGCATCGTCCCGCTCACTGTACAGGATATGTACCGCACAGTGCAGCCCCGCCACTTTGACTGCGCCGGGACCGCTCAACAGCAGGTGCCGCTGGGTGGCTTGCTGGATCATGCTGCGCTGCAGCACGATGCTGCCGCCCTGCACAACACGGCAACAGCACGACGCTTGCTTTCCACCGCTAGAGAACCAGCACACGATGGGAGAAGGTTGATCTTTAGAATTCAGTGCGGCACTTCCGCCGTGCTTTGCTTCCGGCTGCTCTGGAGGTCAAGCTGTCAATGCTCAGCAGCCTTGCTGACTGGTACAGTACAGCGTCCTCCAATGCTGCCCCCCAGTACGCGGGCCACCTACGTCCAGCCAGACTAATGCTGGCAGGCTCAGCACTAACTCCTACACGGCCGTGAGCCGCGAGGGGGCCGTATGGATACCCATGTTTGTGATGCAATGCCCAAAAACAAGCCCTGGCGCTGCCTTACCTCCATATAGCTGGAAGGCACCAGAACAAGGTCTGGGTCTGGGGCTGCACTCGGCCCTCCCGCTCCGCACTTAGCAGATGCCGCAGCCCCCGCAGGCTCCTGAGACTGCTCACAGCCAGCTGCGGAGGCCGGTGAGGCCACCTGTGCCCAGTGCTGGGAGATGTCCACCGCGGGAGCCACCAGGAGCAGCCCCTGCTGAAGCCAATGGAGTAACTTGAGTTGGTACACATCATGTGACAATGGTAGTAGTAAGCACCCATGTAGCCACAGTCACACGCTTTGGTGCAGGAGCTCCTGGGAGCCACCCTCATCAATTCATGTCGCTAATTGTTCATTAAAAAGCCTTTGGGAGCTACCATGGCCGGTCTGGGTAGCGGCAGCAAGGGACCAGGATACAGGTGCCAACAACTTGGCAGTGTCCGGAGTTAGACTGGGTGACAAGTTGAAGCCCGAAACAACCAGCACCTGCAACAAGGGCCTTACTTCCTCCGCGGTACCATCGTCGCCACCCACCTGTACCGCCTGTGGCCTTGCCAGGGCTGCATGTAGGGCCAGCCAGGCCCCTAGTGAGCTGCCAACCAAGATGTAAGCTGCGCCAGGTGTGGCAGTATCTACCATGAAGAGAACGTCATCTATCCTGCAGCAGCATCTCCACTGCATAGCATAGCACAGCAGAGCAAACCGGTGGGTGACCTACCCTTGTGGGCTACCTTTCAAACGGCTTGTCCAAGGTCGGAGCTGGGCGCTACTTCAAAGACCGAAGGTAAGCAACCTAAATCAAACTCCTTCCTGCAACATTTCCAAGATAATACGCAAGTGCAGATTCAGGAACCTGAACGCCAGCTTCCCCTCAAATCACAGATCGGCCTCTCCACAGCACTCAAGCTGGCAATGCTTGAACCTCTTGCCAATACACCCATGCCTGTCTTATGCACAGCCCAGCGTGGCGATGCCCCACACTGGCAGCAGCTCACCAGTCCTGCAAGGAGTGGTCAAGGTAATTGCCATGTGACATCCCTTGCCCCCTGTACTCGAGGGCGGCATAGTTGCAGCCCAGCTCCCGTGCCACACCACGAAGGTACTCTCCCTTCAGCCTGCAGCACACAAAGGGCAGGGGCCGGTTTACCATTGTCAGCTTGGGGAGCAGGGGGCGAATGCGGCCTGCTGTCCAGACGGTTTCTGAGAGATGTAGCCACCACCTTGATCCTCTGCACCGATAGCTCACCCGTGCATGGAACTCAGCAGTCCTGCAAGCAGAGCAGCAGTGACCTGTGCTGAGACTGACAATTACAGTTGCGCTGGGGCTGCTCCATTGCCACCTGTCGGAGTTTTAGGACTTGGGGTCCACAGCCTATGAGCAACCATTGCCGTACTACCTGGGCAGAATAAGATGGTTTTGTTGGCCTGTGCAAGGCGGTGCAAGCAGTACGCCAAGCGCTCCCCCTTGGGAGGCACCCTGGCAAACTGAACTGGAAGCTGCGTCATCATCAGCGATGGTGGCTGAGTGGGACACGCTTCATCTGCGTGCTAGACCTTGATGTTGTCTTCATGTCTTCTACTGTTACTCACAGGGCGCTCCCGCTCAGGTACACCTATCATAGGTGGGCCATATCGATGACTGTTGCGCGGCTGAGCAGTCAAGGCTACAGCTTGAACCATGCATCACAGCATGCGTCAGCACGCGTGCGCCGATTGCGCCAGTACCACCTTAAAATGCTGCACAGAAACAAACACTTCGTCGGCGCACTACGCATATGCACCATAACTTGTGTTCTTTATAACCTTTGCCCCCGTGTTTTTCTTTCCAGACTGACTTCCGCAGGCTGTCCTCAAACTGCCATCATCTGTCAACTGCATTTTCTCTACCTACAAAGCATCCACGGACGCAATGACCTGTTGTATGTGTTCTTGTTTTGGGGGAGTCCGACGCTGGGCCTGAACAAGCTGGCGTGCAAGTCTGCAAGCTGATGATAGGGTTATGAAGCCCTTATTACGTCCGGCGGCCCAAGCGCCTCGCCTTTCCAGGCAGGTACCAAGAACAACAACAACAACAACTATATATAAGGCACCTTAAGCAGGCCTGCCCCGCCCAGTTCTGTATCGTCCTCAAACCCCCTGACCAATGCCCACTGGGCCCCTGCAGGCGAAGGTCGCCTCTGGCGCTGCCGGGCCTGTTGATTGCCTGCGCCTGCTTGCTGTCAGTGACCCGTCAGGCAGCAGTCTCCGCGACTGGTGGCGTCCCTGGCATGCCTTGGCGGCGGATTTTGATGGGACAAGCCTTGCCCCAGGTGAGACAGTTGGCACAGAGGGGCGACAGTAGGAGACCCTTGCTGCCAAATGTTTGACGAATTCCTGGTGGTAAGCTCAGTGGCCTGTCCATATTCCCAACTTACTAACTGTTGCCAGGCTTGCTGCTTTGTGGGCTCCACTTGTGGGGCATCCACGACAGCCAGTCCGGTGGCGGCACGCGGAGACGCTCGAATGTTGGACCAGCTTGGTGCGTGCTGCCCAGCTCTGTACTCCCTCCCACGCGCCTCCCTACAATGCAAACAATGCTGTGGCACCCAAGGTAATTACTTCGAGGTGGCTCACCAGCAGGTAGCACCTGCTTGCAGGACCAGCTTAACCTAGCGCTCGCCGAGCCAATGCACAGCAATGCCCGCAACCCCTGCGACGCGCTGCTGCACATCCCCAAGGTCGCCCTGATGTTCATGACCAACGGCAGGGTGCCCCACGAGCGCCTGTGGCGGCTGTGGGTACTGCAGGCCAAGGCGCTCGTCCCGCTGGGCGCAGTACGGCAGTATGCTGCCGCCAGCAGCCGCCCGGGGGAGCCATCAGACCCCTCGCGGTTACAGCAGCTGGCAGAGGCGTGCGGGGCTCGGTCTGGGGGCAAACGCCCCGTCTCTCCCATCCACCGCCAGTTCCTCTTCACGTTCTATGTTCACGCGCCGCCAGAGTACTTCCCCGGGCACAGTACCACCGCCTTGTTTGCGGGGAGCCTGATCCCCCACCGCACCCGCGCCCGCCGCCAGGAGCACTCGCTGATAGATGCCGAGCGGCTGCTGCTGGCGGAGGCCCTGCGGGACCCGCTCAACCAGCGCTTTTTGCTGCTAAGCGACACCACGCTGCCGCTGTATGGTCCCGCCCTGGTGTACCAGCAGGCCATGGCGGAGACCCAGAGCCGCATGGATGCCTGTAACTACCACCCAGAGATCCCGGTGGGTGGGTGGGTGGCTAGCCCGCTGGTGCTGGGGTTTTCAACCTTTGTCGCGCATGTCAAACTGGGGGTCCTGCGGGCCCAAGGCTTGCAGGTGTGCTTGAAAGCGCTGTGGGAAATGATCAGCCCGCTGTTGCTGAACAAGGGCGGATATACTGGTTAGCCAGTTGCTGCTTGTCGTTTTTCATTGTCAAGGCTTGCAGTGATTTGGTTCCCCGTTTGCTAGTCACACACTGCGTGGGCTGGGTTCGTCGGAGCACAGTTTGGCACACAAGACTTGGCTGGATGAGCCCTGCACCACTCCCTGAAGCTGGCATGAAACGATCCGCCAATAACCATGATGTCACCCGCTTTAGCCACGTCATATACTGTTTTTGTGTTTCTGTTTTTGTGCAAACATCCCCCTTCCCGCCCCACTTCCCAGGGAAACTTGGACCGGTGGGATGCGGGCATGGAGGGGCCAAGGCTCAAGATGCACCACTGGCGTAAGACCAGCATGTGGTTTAGCATGCCCCGCAGGCACGCTGAGGTGGGTGGGAGCAGCTCTGGTGCTTGGCTTAGCTGCGCAAGTGCCTAGCATCTGGCGTGTTGTACTGGCCAACAAGCCCACGTGGTCTGCAGTACCCGTCATTACCTGGGCCTTGTGCAGTACCTCGTGCAGTACCTAGGATGGGCACCCCAGAGCCTCTGGGCTTCACCAGCCATGATGCTGATTGCATGCCGGTTGCTGCAGATCATAGCAAGGGAGGTGGAGATCAACGCTGCCTTCCAGCAGTTCTGCAAGAAGAGGGCGGTCCACCCGCTGACTAACAGGTGAGCCGGGGGCTGGGGAAAGGAGGGACGGTAGAGGAGGATGTTGCCTCTTGTGAAGCATGGAAGTGTCCATCAGGTCGGTGCTGCTGTGCCGACAGCCTCCTTGCAGCTGCCCTAGTGCAGCACCCATAACTTGGCGGAGCGCGCAGGTCAGGGGTGTGTGGTTCATTTGCACCTCACAGCCTTCCCTCCACCCACAATCTGTTCGCCTTAGGTTATGCGATGTACACTTGACCGGCACCCGAGAGAGCTGGCTTCCCTGCTGGCTGCAGCTCCGCGTCCTGCACCTCATGCTAGGTAAGCTAAGGACATCAACACTTGCCAGGCTCCCTAGAGAGCTTCTTTTGTGGCTGCAGCTCTGCGTCCTGCACCTCCTGCGAGCACTACCCAGCCATTGTGATGGCAGTGCTGGGGCTGCAGCACGAGACCACCTGCAACGGCAACGGCAACACATATGTAGACTGGAACATAGAGATCAAGTATGGCCACCCGCGCACATTCGAAAACGCGGACGTGAACGACACCTTGGTAGCGGTGGCACGCACAGGCAGCCACTGCACCCTGCAGGAAACAGAGGTGAGCACGGGTCGTTTGGCCCCTGTTCTGCCCGGAAGGGGGCTCATGGGTGGGCGTGAGCCTTGATTCGGTGGCCCATCAAGCCCCTGGTTCACATCCAGCAATCCCTACGGTCAGCGTGAGCATAAGCGCCCGACCTGGTCCAGCCCAGCATCCTGCCTGGCAGTTCCCCACAACCACTGCCACTGTACGCGTATTACCATGGGTGGCAGGTAGTGCGAACAGGGAGTGAGAGCTGTGCTGGACTGACAGGGCTGGATGCAGAATGAGCCTGAGTCTTGCCTTATACTGGCTTACGTAGTTCAGTTCAGCGGCTGACAAGACTAGACTACGAATACAGGCAGCTGCCTCGCTACTACTGCAGGAGGCCATCCGCGCGGCAGGCCAGCAGTTTGTGAACGCCCGGTTGCTGTCCAAGCCCTGCGACCCAGCAGCCGCCCCCGCGCTGCCACCAGACCCGCCGCCGCGCTACCCAGCTTTCAGCGCCAACTGCAGCCTGTTCATACGAAAGATGCCAGAGACAGTGGAGGCGACTGCCTTCCAAGTCCTGGGGCGGCATGTGAGGGGGCTGGCTTGGGAGGACACGGTGGAGCAGGAGGGTGGCGCCGTGCACAAGCTTGTGGAGGGGATCGAGAACCGGACAGCGACCAGCATGCCGCTAGACGCTGCGAACCGCGTTCTGCATGCCTTGTATCCCAACTAACCGCGTAGAGAAAGTGTGGATAGTAGGTTGTGATGTGTGGAATGGGTGGACAGAGGTGTCAAGCAGGGTGGGTCGCCAGGGGAGGGATTCCTAGGATTATGTAACGGTAGGTGGGTTATCTGGCAAAGTCCGGCTAATCTGAAACGTCTCGCCTGCGGGTAAGCCGGTGCAGGTTTGGGAGTTAAGACTGCAAAGGCCATGTAAGCGTCACATGTTTGATAGGGGTATGCAAGTGTGTTGGGCCTTCAGTGCTAAACTCAATGACTAACACCTTTCATGGACAGCTTGTAAACCCGGAGTGGATGTGACTTGCTGTTTGCATGGTTCGGCCAGTGAGAAGACGTCTGCACAAGCCCCTCTTCAACTCACCGGTCACCTGCTTCAGTACACCTTGGAAAGTTGGGTATGGGTTCATCTCTACAACCTCAAGATCCCCAGTTTTTGGCGGAGGTCTCCAGCTCATAGGGCGCTCCCGCTCCATTAGTCAGAAGAAGGTCGCTCTCTGATCACTTGGCATTCAGCTGGATTTGCAGCAACTAACTGGCCATCCAAATGGTTGCTTGCATAATAGCCACCTGCCCAGATCGCCTGCAACCACACCATCGTCCTCCCCCACAGGATCCCTTCGCGCAAGGCAGGGCGTTAAGGGGGCTCTATGAAATTTCGACGTCGCTCAAAGACTATAAGCCCATGCTTAGGAGGTGGCGGAGCCTAGCCACCCAGCAGTCTGCACACCAGACAGTTGAGCAGCAGCAGCGGCCTTTGCCCAGCAGCTACCGGCGCCTGGTGGCCCGAAGGACAGGAGACACTTTCCGAGATGTAGCAGAGATGGAAGAAGCACCCCTGCCCACCCCAGGTTTGCTGACGGCCCTTGAAGGGCCCGCAGTGCCCCGCATGCCCGACCGGTGTTGGCAATGGTGCGCGCTGTGGTTGTGTGCTTGCATCGGCACTATGCTGCACTGCCTTATCACTCACCTGCTAGGGGCTTGTGTGGTCCACAAGATGTGGGGTGTGAGAATCATTGTGTGCTGTAGGCGAAGCCGAGGTCCTGGTACGGGTGCTGTACGCTGGTGTGAACGGAGGCTGCGAGACCTTCCGCTGTCGCGGCGAGTATGCGTGAGTCGCCTGGTTAGTGCTACCAAGACGTAGTGCTTGCGTCCCTCATGTTTGCTGTGCAATTGGCTGCGAGGGCTCTGACAGAGGCTGAGCCTGGCGACCTGCATCTGCTGCTGAGGCCAGGCAACAGCCTGAGGGTCCGTCCCCCACACAGCCCTGTTACGTGGGCTGACATTTACTTGCTTCCTGATCCTAGCAGAGCCTTTCCTAGCTTGGGCTTGGCAGTTTTGTGCTGTTGCTGAGGCTACGGAGTAGCCATACGGACCACCCTGGAATTATGGGCTTTCTCTGCGCAGGTTTGCTCGTAACAAGGGCCTGCCTTTTTTCCCGCTGGGCGCTGAGGGGGCGGGAGAGGTTGTGGCAGTCGGCGAAGGCGTGACCAACCTGGCGGTCGGTCAACATGTCACCTTTGTTGGGGGAGGCTTCTCAGAGTGAGTGAGCGAGGTAGTGGGACAGAGCTCACTGACCTGCTACCTACCCAGGCTGCTACATGGCCTTCAAACGCTTGATGGCTGTTGTCCGCGCGCCCTGTACCTTGCTCTGCATGTGAAGGTGAGGGAAGGTGGAGGTTTGCCATTTTTGTATACAGGTGCAGTTGGAGGGCCATCTAGTGATTGCAATTACCCAAGTGCATGACAGTCCTGGTCAACACCAGCGCATGATGATGGGTGTCCAGGAAGTGCCGTGCAGGTATGTCATAGCAAAGGCCGCTGCCTGCTGGCCAATCAAAGAAGCCACCCCGGAGGCGGTGGCCCTGACTATTTCAGGCACTGTCGCTGCCACGGCGCTGCATGTGAGTAGCTGGACCGCACCGCATGGCAAGTAGGAGCAACGAAAAACTTCTGTTTGAGTACTGTGTATCAGGGTCAGTCGATGAAGGTCATGAAGTATCAAGCTGTTGAGGACTGCAGTTGCATGTGGCAGGGAAGAGCAGGGAAGAGCAGGGCAGGCACTCCGTGCTCAGTAGCTGCGCTGTTGACAGGCTCGCCTTCGCAAGGCCGTAAGCGGCTGTGTGGCTGGTGTTGTGCCCTTGCCGGGAGGCTGCCTTGGTAAGCTGAAGCGGGTTGCTAGTTGCTGTCGCCCTCATCAATATAAGGCAAGGCTGGTGACAGGGCTGCGACCTTATTGTTTCTGTATTTCTAGAAGCAGCGCTTGCTGTTGCCCAACCGCCTCTCCCCTCTCTCTATGGCTACAGGCAGTGGCGGGGTTGCAGCGTGGCGAGAGCCTTCTAGTCACAGCCGCAGCAGGGGCCACCGGCCACTTTGCGGTGCAGTTGGGACTGCTGGCGGGGTGTCATGTGGTGGCAACTTGTGGCGGGCCCAAGAAAGCGGCGCGGCTGCGGGAGCTGGGGGTGCATAGAGTGATTGACTATACTGAGGAGGTGGGTGTACAACTGCTTCCGAGCGGGCGGGCGGGTGCAGGCCGGAAGGGGTAGACACGCCTCTCTTATGATCCTTGGCTGGTAGGGAATGCAGTACTTGAGTGCAAAAGCTGCAGGTGTTTCAAATGAGGAATGCGGGTGACAGTAAGGGTTGGCACAGTAGTGTGGCGGGAGGCCCGCTGGGTAGGGTGGCAGACGTTGGCAAAGCGTAGGTTATGGGGTAAAGCACCCTGGCCGACTCCCTCGGTCCCTTGCCTTTCCTTGTCTCCCTTGTCTTCTCCTCCATGAGAACTGGCCCAGACACGCCTCTGTCAATGTTCCTGCAGGATGTTGGGTTGGTGCTCCGGTCGGAGTATCCCCAAGGGGTGAACGTCATCTACGAGGGCGTAGGTGGCCCCCTGCAGCGCACAGCCTATGCCAGCTTGGCGCCAGCAGGGCGGATGCTACAGGTGGGCTACATCTCTGAGTATCCCCACGCCCTCGGCGCTACCAGCAGCAGCGGCAGCCGTCGCAGAGCAGGGGCCCAGGACAGCACAGTGCAGAGGGACAGCAATGCTGGGGTTGATGGCAGTGGGGACCAGCGCCAGGCACATCAGTACCAGGAGCCGTCTCAGGGAGCAGAGACATTGCCGCCGCCGGAAACTGCAGCGCTCGACGCCCCTGGACCTACCCTGGCACGGGGTGCTTCCACGCCGGATGAGCTGCCTCCCAACGCCGAGCTCTTTTGGAAGGGCCTGGTGGTAGAGGGCCAGAGCGGGAGGACGGTCTTTGGGCAGGTGTGGCCCAAAGACAGGGCAGACACGCTGCGCTGCAAGGCGCTGGTCTTTGATTTGCATGCGGCGGGGCAGCTGCAGGCTTGGGTGGACAGAACTGCAGGCTTTGAGGGCGTCGAGAGCATCCCCGATGCGGTGGAGTACATGCTCAGCGGTTGCTGCGTTGGCAAGGTGGTTGTGCGCCTGTAGGCATGCGTTTTGGGATTTCCTGCCTGCCTGGGTGCAACTTTCATCCTCTTGGGGACCGTCACTAATAAGCAAGGGGCTGCCAACGGCTGACCAAGCTGAGGCACCCTGAGGCAGCCTGACCTCCCAGGGCTGTCGCAGTAGTTCATGACGACCATGGCATAGGAGGTATCTCAGAAAAAGCTGTGAACCCACAGAATTGCGCCACTTTGTCCAACCACGCTTGCTCTTGTACGAATAACACTTCAGGCAGGCACCCGTGCACCCGGATTTGCGCCTCGTATACACCAGTTGCGCGCATTTTGCTGTATATTTGGCGCCGTGTCATACCACCCGCAGTCAGCCGGTTTATCTGACCCTAGGAATGACACGGTTTCTCAAAATTGATTCCCATACGTATCTTACTTCTTGAGTATGCTGCCTTCCCGTTTCGACCTATCCACGTGGCGTCCTGTATGAGCGGGGTGCCCCTCATTTTGTACCTCCTTTCTTTGTCCTGTTCCATACCCCTGCTGGCGTCGCAGACTTGCCAGGAATGGTGCTACCAGGTGTCTTGTCTCTTAGCCTGACGTTCCCAATGAAAGGCAACAGACTAGTATCAGGCGGACACCCTTCATACTGCATGGGGCCGTCTGACTGGTTGCGCTGATTGTGCTGGCAGCGGTTGGCGTGAGTTGTGCTTAAAGTTTTGAAAGCGGCGCTGGGAGGCAAAGTGTATCCGCCGCGTTTAATGGAGGGCGGTCGGCCGCAGTCTATTCCGGTGCCTCACGCGAGTGGAAGGAAGAGGACAAAGGCCGGGTGAGTTGCGATGTGCTCCATTTTTTCTGCAAGTGCACGTGCAGGGGCAGCAGTACCGGCGGGTCGCTCGCCTCCATCGAAAGCACTCGTCACTTGGCCGTCATGGGGACAGCCAAGCACACCAAGCCCGTGCATGCCACCAGTGTTGCAGCGTCCATTCAAGCTTTCCAGTGTCCTGTATGACACGGCTGGACGCACCCTGTTCAGTTGGTTGGTGTATGGTTTGCTGGGTAAGCTTGTAGTAAGGGCCTACGACAACTACAGTTGTTGTCAGGCTGGCCGGGCGGGTGTGGTTTGCTGTTTCCCTGGTGGGGTGCCTAGCCTCGGGTGCCGCCAGTGGCCCAGGGCTGTGTCTAACTGCACAGTGAGGTTCGAGGGGCTGTGTGTCTGGCCGGCCGCCCGGCAGACAAGCTTCAGCTGTTCCGTGGGGCTCGAGGGGGGGGGGGGGTTACCGGTCCCTAGAAGCAGGGGCTGCGGCTCCCCTTGCAATCCTCTCCCCTGGTACATCCAAGCTCAACGCGTTGCTCCAAGCCCTACAATATCCCTCGTCCCCAGCAGCCCTCATATGGCCACCCCTGCCACTGACACCTGGCGCTGGCTGGCACGCTGCGGCCCTGCTGCGCAGGCGTTACGCTGCGGACATCACGTGGGAGGAGCTGGAGAGCTGCTTCCACCTGCCCACAGACCAGGCGTGCAAGGAGCTGGGTGTAGGTAAGGATGATGGGCAGGCAGACCTCTTCTGAATGTTGTTGAGTTGAAGGGAGATCCCAAAATTTTCAAGCAATATGGCGCGGTGCTGGCGGCCTGCCTGCCGCTGTGCCTGCCCCACGGCCTCCCGCTGGCGTTGCAGCCCTTCCTGGCCTTTCCTGGAAATGAGGGAGTTGGAGAGGCCCAGATGGGCAGCAGCCAGTCGCACACATGGCCGCAAGGAATGAGGGATGACCTGCGCCTCGGTGGCTGGACGGGCTTGTAAACCATCCACAACGTTGCAGCAGGCTCTCGGGGGCAGGCGACCAGGGGACGGGGGGGGGGATGGGGATGTATCCCATGACAAACATGTGTTGTGGGATGCATCCTGGACAGCCGCGCCCTGATGTCTATGCTGAGAGGAGGCCGCCTAGGGAAAGGAAGTGACTTGCCAAGGTGCAGGAAGGATGCTGCTGTGGGTGGCGTGCCGGTGCAGGGCTGACCATCTTCAAGAGGATCTGCCGGCGCTTTGGCCTGGAGCGGTGGCCCTACAAGAAGCCAAGCAAGGCTGGCACCGCTCAGTCCCAGGTGCGCTGGTGTCTAGCGTGGGGACCTTCATGCATGTCCCTGATCCTAGAGAAGATTTGAAAAGGCTGGCCTGCTCGCAACAATGTTGCGCAGCATGATTTGGCGCCTGCGGTGGTGATGGAGGCAGGCTGAGGTGCCTGGTTGGAAGGCGCAAGGAGTGTGGGTGGGTGGGTGG